>PVJC01006564.1:0-54455 GCA_004026665.1 Murina feae
AGTAGGGTGACCAGGCTGGCAGGGAGGGGGGCAGTTAGGAGCAATCAGGCTGGAAGGGAGGGGTCAGTTGGGGGTGACCTGGCAAGTAGGCAGGTGAGTGATTAGGAGCTAGCAATACAGGATTTTGAGAGGGATGTCTGACTGCCAGTTTAGGCCTGATCTCCAACTTCTGTGAGGGGTTCTGGATTGGAGAGGGTGCAGGCTGGGCTAAGGGGATCCCCCTTGTGCACAAATTCCATGCACCGGGCCTCTAGTACTGTTATAATTAAGAACTTCTATTTATAGAAAGACATGAAGAGTAAAAAGCAAGCAATAGACTGAAAAATAATTGCAATACAAATATTCAACAAAATGCTACAATGCATATCTATGATACATAGAATTTTAAAATATTAAGATGTCAGACAACTCAATAAAAAATGGGCAAAAGATAGAAAATACAGTTCACAAAAGAAATCCAAATAGCCAACAAGTGTATTTTAGTTAATTCATTACATATCTACTAAAATGGCTACAATGAAAAAGAGACAATACCAAGTTGGTGAAGATGTGGAGTAATTGGAAATTTTATACACTGTAGGTGGGAAAAGGAATTGGTGTAACTGCTTGGAAAATTATTTTGCAATATATACTATACCAAGCACATGCATCCCTATTAAGTCCACTCATTGAGAATATCTATGGCAGATATATCTATGTATATTGACTGAAATATGTGATTAAGACCATTCATAGAAGCACAATTTATAATAGCCTAAAAGCAGAAACTATCCAAATAAACCTCAAAAGTGAAATAAATAAATGTGTCATATTTGTGCATTGGCATACAATACAATAATGAGAATGAGCAAAGTATAATTTGATGTAATAATATGCATCAAATATTTTTGTGTAAAAACAACAAAAATAATGTTGAGTATGCAAAACAGAATACATCCTATACCTATAATTTGATTTGTATGAAGTTTCAGAACAGGCAACACTATTGCATAGTGTTAAAAGTCAAAGCGGTGAATAACTTCATTAGAGGGATTTAGATGATGACGAAAAAGAGCATGGTAGGGGCTCCTACAGTTCTGTTAACAGGTAAGTTCAACATGTAAACATTTAGCCAGCTGGACACCTGTGATATGTATGCTTTATATATGCTATCCTATATAATAAAAGCCTAGCAACCATAACGACAGAACAACCAGAATGACCTGTGAGGTGCACTGACCACCTCTGGGTCCTTTTCCTAGCTGGCAGGCTCCCACCGTTCGATGGTGCGCAGGGACTCTGGGGGTGGGTGGCGGGGCATGTGGGAGATGCCAGGCCAAAGCCTCTGCCCCACTGGTCTCCCCACACACAGAGGGCAACCCGCAGCAGGGGTGGTGCTGGTGAGCAGGCAGAACAGCTGATCTCTTGGTCTCTTCCCCCAGCCTGCAGGCTCCAATCGCCCAATGGCAAACCGGGAACCTGGATGGGTGGCAGTGGGGGCTGGGGTAGGGTTGGCTGCAGGCAGCTGAGGAAGATGACCCTGATCACAGGTTAGGCCTAGGGACTGAACCCGCGCACGGATTATGTGCGCCAGGCCTCTGGTTGTTCAATAAAATGTTAACTTGGTAAATTTTAACCTTGTCTCTTAAGCAATGGTCAGTGACTGACAGCCCTTCATGGACTTGAAGATTTATGACCATAAAATTACATGATGCTAACTACACTATGTCCAGACAAACACTTATCAAAACAGACGGTTAGAAAGACCTAACAAGCTCCTTGGCATAGTTCCCCTATTTAGAATTTACTGTCAACAGAATTCCCATCTGAAAGGTGAAAATACTAGTAAAATATTTTGCATCTTTTAATTACATTTTAAACACTACCTTTATATAATAAAACTTCTACTCATATCCATTTATCTAACTTTTTCTTTGTGTTAGCTAATAAATTTTACTCTTTAAGTGAAAGTTCAGATAAGCAGAATCAATACATCCAGAGAACTAATTCAGGGCAGGCTTTTATTCTTTTCTCTTCCCCTTTCTATTTATTCACACTATGTTGTAATATAATTCAATTCAACAGTGTTATTGTTTATGATGTGCAAACCACCATTCTATGTACTATAGGGATGCAAAAGAAGCCTAGGGCATGGTCCCTATATTTAAATAAAAGTATGTAGAAAGACTAACCTGTTTTATGGGTTAAATGGTTACATTGGAGGAAAGACTGCAAAAAGCAAGGAAGCTGGAAGACATGGACTTCAGGCTAGGCTGTTTCACTTACTGGCCTTGTCACCATCAACAAGCCATTTTGTCCCTAGAAGGCCCAGTTTCTTCTTATATAAAATTAGTGGCGTGGTGCATGAAATTCATACATGGGGGAGGGGGAGTCCCTTAGCCCGGCCTGCACCTCTCCAATCTGGCACCCCTCGAGTGATGTCTGACTGCTGGTTTAGATCTGATCCCATCAGGTCTAAATTGCAGTTAGATATCTCTCTCGCAATCCGGGACCCTGGGCTCCTAACTGCTCACCTGCCTGCCTGCCTTATCACCCCTAACCACTCTTCCTGCCTGCCTGAACACCCCTAACCCCTCTGCCTGCCTGCCTGATCACCCCTAACCACTTTGCCTACCTGTCTGATTGCCTCTAACCTGCCTGCCTGATCACCACTAATTGCTCCCCTGCCAGCCTATTCACCCCTAACTGCCTTTGCCTGCCTGCCTGATCACCCCTAACCTGCTCTCCCTGCAGGCCTGATTGCCCCTAACTGACTCTGCCTCAGCCCCTGCCACCATGGCTTTGTCTGGAAGGACATCCAGAAGACATCTGGTCTATCTGGTCTAATTAACATATTACCCTTCTATTAGTATAGGTGGATCCCAAGTTCTTTCAGGTTTTTTAGTGTTTTTGGGGGGGTGAGTAAGGGGACTGGAAATCCAGTGATATAACATTATATAAATGTCAACATTGAAATATCTAATCTAATAAAAGTATAATATTAAAATTAACCATCTCTTTGGGATGGGTAAGCCACGCCCACCAGCCTATCAGAGTGGCTGTATGCAAATCTATCCAGCCAAGATGGTGGCCGGGAGCCACGGAGAGAGCAGCGGGTGAGTCATGGGAACCAGCGGGCAGCAGAGTGGGCCAGGCGGTGGTGGCTGATGCTTTGCAGGCAGTGGCTGAGGTGGGTCCGAGGCATGCAGGGGCCCAGACTATGGGGCAGAAAGGCCCTGCACCCCAGCGCTGTGAGCTCCGCTTCGGCTCAGAGCCACTGGGGAAGGAGTTATGCGGGGACTTGGCCTGCGGGGTGGAAAGGCCCCGCACCCTAGCGGCTCTGAGCCCTCCCCTCTACTTGGCTGGTGCTGCTCCCACTTGGGAAGGAGGCGCCAAGGGACCCAGCCTGGGGGGGAGGGCAGTTGTGAGGGACCCAGGCCTGAAGAAGAGGATAGTTGCGGGGGGTCCAGGCTTGACTGGGTGGACAGTCCAGGCTGGCAGAGGAGGGCTGTTGGTGGCAATCTAGGCCTGCAGGGGAGGTCAGATGGGGGGACCCAGGCCTGTAGGTGAGGGCAGTTGGGATGGTCGCAGGCCTACAGGGGAGGGCAGTTGGCAGGGAGGGACCCAGACCTGCAGAGAAAAGCAGTTGTGAGGGACCCAGGACTGCAGGGAAGGGCAGTTGGGGGAACCAGGCTGGCAGAGGAGGGCTGTTGGTGGGGATCCAAGCCTGCAGGGGAGAACAGTTGGGGGGGACCCAGGCCTATAAGTGAGGGTAGTTGGGATGGACTCGGGCCTGCTGGGAGGGCAGTTGTGGGGGACTCAGGCCTGCAGGGGAGGACAGTTGAGGAGTGCCATCCTGGTATGGGAAGGGCAGTGTGGGCAATCAGGCCGGCACAGGAGCAGTTAGGCATTGATCAGGCTGCCAGGGGAGTGGTTAGGGACAATCGGCAGGCGAAAGGTCGGGAGGCAGCAGTCCTGGATTATGAAAGGACTGCCCTCAAAGGGTCCCTGATTGAAAAGGATGCAGGTTGGTCTGAGGGACACCACCCCCACCCACCACCCCTACTCCATGCATAAATTTCGTGCACCGGGCCTCTAGTACTTAATAAATGGCAGTAATAGTGATTGTGGTTGCAACAGGAACCACCAGGTAAGGAGATTATTATAATAACATTAGAGGCTCGATGCATGAAATTTGTGCACAGGTAGGGTCACTAGTCCTGACCAGTGATCAGGGCCAATCTGTGGGGCAACCAGCAGGGAGATTGGGGGGCCTCTATTGGCACCCACCTTGGTCATCCTGGCACTGCCCACTACTGGCCTGCCCCTCACTGCTGCTGCCAATTGCCTCCCTCTGTGGGGTGACCAGTGAGTTTGGGGGGCCAGAGATTGGGGGGCTCCCATTGTCACCCACCTTGGCTGGCCTGGAGCCTGTGGGCTGGGGACAGCACTTGCATTGAGCATCTGCCCCCTGGTGGTCAGTGTGCATGATAGCAACCAGTTGTTCCACTGGTCATTCTGCTGTTTGGTCCATTTGCATAGTAGAGTTTTATTATATAGGACTAGTGACCTGGTGCACAAAATTCGTGCATAGGGGGGTGTCCCTCAGCCCGGTTTGTACCCTCTACGATCTTGGACCTCTCAGTGGATGTCCAACTGCTGGTTTAGGCCTGATCGATAGGGCCTAAATCGGCAGTCAGACATCCCTCTCACAATCCGGGACCACTAGCTCCTAACCACTCACCTGCCTGCCTGCCTTATTGCCCCTAACCACTTCTGCCTGCCAGCCTGATCGCCCTCTAACTTCTCCCCTGCTGGCCTGATTGACACCTAACTGCTTCCCTGCCAGCCTGATTTTCCCCAAGGCTTTTATTAGTATAGATATGACCCTTCACAGAAAATTTCACTAACCCTGCTTTACAATAAGGGCTTGACAATTAAATCATTGGGGCCAGACACCAAGATTTCCTTTCTTTGAATAGTGGAGGGAAAAATTATCTTGTCTTTAAGTTGCCCTGAACATCAAATGAGACAATGACTTAGAAAAGTATAAAAGCATCATATAAAGACAATTGTCTTTTTCATGTACTGAAAAGATAATAACGTGGTAAAATGAAAAACACTATTTTTATTCTCCCCCTTCCTTCCTTTACAGGCTTTATTTAAACTTTAAAATTTAGAAAAATTTCACTTCTATTTTCATTTCTTCATATTTAATATTATTTTGTATTAGCTTCAGGTTTTACATTAGTTACAGAACAGTGGTTAGATAATCATATACTTTACAAAGTGTTCCCCAATATTTCTAGTTCCCACTTGGTATCATACCAAGTCATTACAACACCGTTGACTATATTTCTTATTTAAGAGACAATAGATTTACAGGTTCCTTCCAATCTTTCTTTTGTGTTGCTCGTCCTTCCTTTTCTTTCTCACTCCTTCCCTCATTTTCTTTATATAGTATCTCAATTGGCCCCCAAAGCTCAGCCAAGGCACTGGGTCACACTTAATCCATTTTACAGATCAGGAAACTGAGGCCAATTCCAGTTGGCTGTGGAACTGGACTCAGCATGCAGGGAGCCCTCACAACTGTGCTCTCTGCCCTTCCTAAGGGGCAGCCGAGGGGTAAACAGAACAAACCTCCCCATCAGGCTCTGAGCCTCCTTCTCAAGCACCTCTTCATCGCAGATGCTCCACATTCTTTCCTCCTCCCGTCCACCCCCCGCCCCCATTCTTTACTGCCCCCCCTTCTCCAGAGCAGGTGGTAGACTTCTCACTCACCAAGCAGGCATATGCTGGGAGGTGGGGGGGGGGGGTGGAGGAAACAGGGCAGGGCGGGAGCAGGAGTCATGGCCTGTGAAGTGTGAAGGCCACGTGGGTAAGGCCGGGTTAGTACTGGGAGTTTCTCTGAATTGCATCAGCCAGTTGGGTACCTGCAGTGTGGCACCCCTCCACTGAAGTTTTGCTGCCTCTCAACCCCCACCTCAAGACTACGGGTCTGCACCTCTCCGCCTGGGCTCCTTCCATGCCCCTTGTTCCCCCGCGGTCTGACCCGCATCTTGGGGCTATTGCAGAACTTCACTCTCCGCTCTCTGCAGAAGAGGCAGATCCCTGCCCACTGGCCCCCTGCCCTGACCCAAGCCCCTTCTGGTGCACCCCACCTCACCAGGTTTTTGCCTTTGATCTGTGGCATTGGTAACAGCACACTCCTAGCAAGCCTGGTACCCAGAGGGTACAGGGTCCGTTCTTTGCCCAGAATGTTAGAGGTTGCAGTCTCATTTGCAGATGTCGCCCAGAGTCTGCTGGTGCAGGCAGCGCCTGTGTGAAGTGTCCTCACAAAGGGACGGTTCTGCACTGCTCTTTGCCCTTTGGACTGCCCGCCTCCTGGCCCGCTGCTTCGCCAAAGCTGTGGTGCTTGCCCAGGAGCTGCCCCTCATGCAGGCCTGCAGTTGGGCCTCCTGCCTCAGCTAGGTCTCCACCCTCAGCTGGGCCACCTCCTTTCTTCCACATTCTACCTTCATCCATCCCTCTCTCCCGCAGTGCTTGCGCTCCAGGCCCGAAAGAAAAGGTCCAAGGCCAAGAAGGACAAAGCCCAAAGGAAGTGAGTCTTGAACCCCCACATCCCATTCTCTGGATTTCCGACCGCATCTCCTCTCTATGTCACACCTTAAGCGGGTACCCTGTGGCCCAGACACAAGGCCTTCAGGCGCCTGATAGAGTCAGTCTCCGAGAAGCTGTGGATCTGTGTCCAGAGACCTGGTCTGGTTCTCAGCAACCCCATGTCTGCTGGAAAGGACTGTTGGGGGAGGACTGAAGCCCGTTGGTCATTAGCTCCCCAACTCCAGAGGAGGCACCACAGGCTCACGTCCCAGCCACAGGCCCTGCTCCCCTTGCCCCCAGCAGTTGTGAAGTTACAGAGCCCCATTGTAATTTGCATATTCCTCTCTTATTGTATAGAACTAGGGGCCTGGTGCACAAAAATTTGTGCACTCGGGAGGTCTCTCAGCCTGGCCTGTGCCCTCTCGCAGTCTGGGACCCCTCTGGGGATATCTACCTGCTGGCATGCCTGGTCAGCCTGGGTGAGGGGCTGATGGCTGTTTGCAGGCTGGCCAAGCCCCCCAGTGGGATCCCTCACTCCATTGGGGTGTGGCCAGCCTGAGTGACAGACTGAGGGCCAATTTCAGGCTTTCAGGCTGCCCACAGCTCCTATTGACCCAATATCCCAGCAAGGCTGACTGGAAGCAGGTTTCTGGGGTTTATTTATCTTCTATAATTGATACACTGTTCCTATAAGCCGAGGCCTAGGTAGGTAATGAAGCCTCCTGTCTGCTTCAGCTTGTTGCTTCTGTAATTGAAAGAATGTTGCCTTAGTAGTTGGTCCCAGGCCTGCTGTTTGATTCAGTTCCAAGGCTTCTATAATTGCAACAATGTTACAACTATGTTGTTGCCTGGAGCACAGAGAAGCCCAGCTGGCTAGCAGACAGCTTACTCCTGGTGCAATGAAAGCCGCCTGTTTACTCCAGCTCCGTGACTGCCGGCCTCCATCTTGGCTGGGTTAATTTGCATACAGCCACTCTGATTGGCTGGTGGGCGTGGCTTAGATGTCCTGTAGAAATGGTCAATTTCAATATTACTCTTTTATTAGATTAGATTGTTGAAAGGGTCAAAGGCAAGGACTGGATAATAGTAGCAGAAAACATTGTTTGATCTATTCTTTATCTCCAATATTCAGAAATAATGAATTTTGTAATATTTTACTGTGATATAATATAAAAATTATAGAAAAGTCATAGGAATAGTACAACAAATACTCAAACAGACTTTACTCAGACTCAACAGTGGCTAAGATTTGCCAATTGTGTGTTATAAATCAAATTTAATATAAATAAAATTTCAGATATACACACTTACATAGACATATAAGCATACATAGAAATGCAAACATATATAATTCTTTTTATGAAATATGTTAAGGAAATATCCATCAATTTCTACTTTTTTGAATGTTTCTTCAGCAATGTGTATTGAATTTTGTCATATGTTTTTTACCCATCTATGGAAATTATCACATGCTTTTTCTTCTTATATCTACTAATATATTATATGATATTACTGAATTTCCTAATATTAAACTAAACTATCCATCTGTCGTAGCCTATTTGGCCTGCCATAACAAAATATCAGAGACTGGTGGCTTATAAACAACATTTATTTCAGTCTGGGAGCAAAAAAGTCCAAGATCCAGGTGCCAACATGGTCATGTTCTGGTGAGGGCCCTTTCTCGTTTTTGCAGACTGCTGACTTCTGTATCCTCACAGAATGGAAGGGGCGAGGGAGTCTTCTAGGGTCTTTTTTATACAGACAATAATCATGTGGCTCTTCTCTTCTGACCTAATCACCTTCCAAAAGCCCCATTTCCCAACAACATCGCATTGGTCATTAAGTTTCAATATGTGAAATTTGAGGGAAAAAGTGTTCAAACCATAGTACTTTTCCACCTTGAAGTAAATTCCATGTGAGCATGATGAATTATTTTTCTAAGATGGGTTTGGAGTCTGTCTGCTAATATTTAATTTAATGCCTTTGATCAATATGTCAAATTTGACAACTAAAGGGATGAAAAGTTTAAACAGATAAAATTCCACAAAAGAAATAAACTTGACATTGTATTTTCTAGGAAATTATCTATTTCATTTAGTTTTTAAAATTTATTTGCATATAGTTTTGGATAGTAGTCTCATAATTTTTTTAAAAAGTATTTGTTTTAGTGATTGTTTTTCCCTTGACATTTCTTATTTAATAAATTTTTGCTTTCTCCTTCTGTTGGTTAAATTAGTTGATGGCTTTTAATCTATATTATCTTCTTCCTTTGCATGTTTTTGGTTTGCTTTTTTCTAGATATTTAATTTGATGATACAATTTATTTATTTTCATTTATATATTTTTATTAATATAAATATGTAAACTGGTCAGTACTTAATACAAACCTGTAAATAATGTAGACATTATTATTTTTTACAAAATTTTATATTTTGAGTTTTTATTTATTCTTTCACCCAAGAATACAGGTTTTTGTTTATTTTAATTTTCATTAGGACCTTTTTTCATTATTTTCTATTTTAGTGGATTTTAATCAGAGTATTTTTTCACATTTTAACTTCTTGGAATTTAATAATACTTTCTTTGTGATCTAATGAGTGACACATGTATGTTCTATATTTTTCTTTTTCAGAACATATAACATTTATGTACTGTTTTTCGTCTTGTTGCTATCTTTATTATCTTTCTTTTGGTCTTAGCTTTACAATTACATCGATTCAGTGCACACCATAAATTCTTTAGCTGGAGTTTCCTCAGATGTCTCTTAATGAATAAAGCTCTTTTACTAGTAGATTACTCACAAAGGGCTCCTGGATATAACATCCTCAGTTCACACTTTCTTGAGTGTCTTTAAAATACTGCTTTATTGAGGGTGACTTGATGTATTTCTTGAGACATCTCGGGCAACATCATTTTTTCCCCTTTGTTTTTTATGACTAGAGACCCGTAAAATATGTTCTTTATCTTTAAAATCTGGTAATTTTACTAAGATGTGTTTCATAGTTAACAATTTTAGGTTGATTTTTTTTACTATCAAGTGATCCTTGTCCATGTGTACCCTGAAGACTTTTTCTTTGCTTTTTATAAAGTTTTTTCTTTATTACAGTTTTAAATATAAGTTTTATTTGTTTTGTTTTCCTTCTTCAGTGACTCCAATAACACATTTTAGGTTTTTTCTCACTCCCTTCCATTTCAACAACTGCCTTTGACCTTCTGTACATCTTCAGAAATCCCAATTACATATCCAGGGTGGGTCACAAGTAGGTTTACAGTTGTTCGTATGGAAAATAATACAATACTTCTATATAATAAAAGCCTAATAGGCTAAGTGTCCGGTCACCTGGTCATCTGTTCAATGAATCAAAGCATAATGTACTAATGATATGTAAGGCTGCTCAACTGCATGCTATGACAAGCACTGACCACCAGGGGGCAGATTCTCCAACTGGTAGGTTAGCTTGCTGTTAGAGTCTGGCTGATCAGGATGAGCCCTGGAGTCCTCCCATGTCCCTCCTGTGTCCTTCCCCAGCCCCAATTATGCCACTGGTGGGGTCCCTTGGCTTGGCCCGCAGCCTCTCACAATCTGGGACTCCTTGGGGGATGTCAGAGAGCCAGTTTTGGCCCAATTCCCACAGGCCAGGCTGAGGGACCCCACTGGTGCATGAATTCATGCACCGGGCCTCTAGTTAATAAATAACAATCTCTATATATAAAAGCCTAAGTGACCGAACTACCAAACGACCAGTCACTATGAAGTGTACTGACTGCCAGGCGGCAGACCCTCAATGCAAGAGCTGCCCCCGGTGGTTAGTGTGACTCCACAGTGGGAGTGCTGCTCAGCTGACCAACCTGTCCTACTGGCCCACCAGCCCAGCTGCAGCCACTCACTCCCTCAGTAGTCCTGCAGATCCAATCTCCAGAGAATGAGCCAGGCACCAATCGACTGTTGCCACTGGTACAATCCTGACAGTGCTGCTGGCCTCCTGGAAATCAGCCTCAGGCACTGTGGCTGCTTCCCCTCCCTAAATGCTCCGCAAGGAAGAAACAATATAAAAGTGGCTGCCAGGTGGCTCCCGACAACCAGCGTGAACATCAGTGGGACAGAGCCGGATACCAGGCTGTCAAGGGCATCCCACTGCTCCCCTGGAGGGCTGATCACACCCTGGTCCCCCTCAGCCCCCTCTGGACAAGCGCCCGATGCAAGACTCACAGCTGGCGAATGCTGTAAGCCTCTCTCCTTCAGGACTGACTGGGCACGAGCCCACAGCAGGTGCAGCAAAGCCATTTGGTGGCAGGCAGGAGCGCCAGGTGGTGTTGGACTGCCGGTTTTGGCTCAATCCCCACAGGCCATGCTGAGGGACCCTACCTGTGCACGAATCTGTGCACCAGGCCTCTAGTATAAGATAAATGGTATTTCACCTACTCACAACTGCAAACCTACTTTTGCCCCACTGTATTCGAAGTTTTATCACTTGCTAGTACTATTTCATACTGCCCTCTTACTTAGCAAGGGAATCATGTTAATGAAGTATTCCTATTTCCTTTTAACTCTTACCTTAAACATGCTATTATGCTGAATCCCCATTTTTATTATGTCAACTTTAGTGTTTACATTACTGTCAAAAACTTTGAATAAATGAGCTGGAATTCATCATTCAAAGGACAAAATAATTGGCTAAACAAATTATGAATACATTATATAATTAATTATCTTCTGATGTATTCTTGGTGACTGAATATATACAGGTTAATTTTAAGATGAATGGTGTCAGGAAATAGTTTAATTCATTTGAAATCTGGCAATTTATTCTCTTCACTGAATCATTAGTTGTCTCCTTTGGGTTCATTTATGGCTTCTTTCAAGCTGAAGTACCAACAGACATTTTCCAAAAGCAGATAACAAGAGCAACAATACCTTTGAAAATACATAGTACTGAATGCTGGCACCAGACATGTACTATCAATTTAATATTCAAAAATTATATTGTTTTATATAGAAAATCAGATGCCATTATCATTGGAGGTGGTCACTAAGTGAATACTTTAGTGAAGCATACTGTTATACAAGTTCTAAAATTTAGAAAAAAATCAATGTATGAATTCCTCTGAAATTATTTTTCCCTTAAGAGCATTTCATTTGTGAATCCTAAATACCTTCTTGGCAGTCAAGGTAAAAGTCAATAAAGTTACATTTATCTTAGCCATACATTAATTTACTCTCATTTTCTACTGAAAAAAAAAATCTGAAGCAGTACTATCTATAATATGTAAATGGTTGCTATTGAGAATCTAAGCTATTCAAATGAAATTTTAATTAAAAGGCTTTCAATTAAAATACATCTTTATTCTTGAGCTAACTATAGCCACTATGGGGTTTTAAAAAATATATTTAACTCATACAATAAGTTTGTATCCTTTAGAAAGAAAGATTTAATCCAAATAAACAAATACATCAATCTGATGCCTTATCTGCAATTAGTTAATAAATGCATTAATTGTAATGTTTATTTTTAAAAGTGGAAACATTTATTAATACTTTACTAAAATATCAATATAAAAATAATAGGAAAATACTTATAAGATAGTTTATAGTTCAGAGGGGGTTTTTCTATTCTAGGAGGATTTCTTTCAAATGAAAGGTGAATACACCCACAGAAAAAATGGGCAAAGGTACTGAATGGAAAAGGAAATACTATATGGGAAAAGATGATCAACTGCATTAATTCTTAGAAAAGTAAAATTCAATCCTAAAATATTGTTTTTCACACAGCAGGCTGATAAAAGTTAAGCATGTTTTTTTATAATAAATTTTATTGATTTTTTTACAGAGAGGAAGGAAGAGGTATAGAGAGCTAGAAACATCAATCAGCTGCCTCCTGCACACCTCCCACTGGGGATGTGCTCGCAACCAAGGTACATGCCCTTGACCAGAATCAAACCCAGAACCCTTCAGTCCACTCTATCCACCGAGCCAAACCGGTTAGGGCAAAATTAAGCATATTGATAACACCTGCTATTGGCAAGCTATGAAGAAGCTGGCACTTTCAAATACCCTCAATGGGACTCTTCAGTGAAACAAATTTACTGGAAATTACTGTTGATATTAGATTCCATAGCACACTACTTCTTTCTCCTCACCATCACTCCTGTCATCATGTTGTATGTGTGTGATCTTAATAACTATGTAGAGGGCCAATTTAGTGTCCTGGTTCTCAGCCTTGAACCTGCACTTCTCATTTTGGTTTGTCTTCCATCCCATCACAGTAAAGACCCTAGATCATGTCTTTACCAACAAGGGCATTTCCTCTAAAAATCTGAGTTTCAAGAACTCTACTCTTTGAAAAGCATTCAACTCTTTGAGTATTACCTTATCTCACTCCCTCTTATATCTACTGAGACTCAAGATTTCTCTCTGAATGAAATCCGTCATGGCTTTATTTACCCTTATTTAACTAAGAGTCTGTGCCCCATAATTGTAACCTGCCTTTTACATACACCCTGAACTACTTAGCCTCACTTTGTCTTTGTCATACTCACCTGGGAAAGGCCAGATCTGTGTAAACCCAATTCCTTATCTATTCTGTGCCTGCATCCCAGTGCCTCAGCATAACTGGGAAAAGTACAAGCATGATGACTGTTAATCTAAAGTGATGGTCATAGAACTAAAAAAGGCTTTGGTACTGACAGCAATCTCTACGTTTAGCTAAGTACTTTGTCTCCCATGCCAAGTTATTATTTCATATTCATGTTCTTCTTCTGTAAATATTCAAGAACCCCTCTCCTCTTTTCACTCTCTTTTAACTACCACATTTGACAACCTGCCTTCTTCTATAACCATATGCTGTGCCTCCTCTCCTGCTACTATGGCTGAAATATTCATACTACTTTCTAAAGTGTAGGTAGCGGGTGTGGTCAAGCCTTGGATTGACTTGTGGCAGTGCCACAAACAAGTCCCAGCTTGGAGGGCAGAGCTCTCTTAGCATAATTAAGCTTGGCCTTAAAATCCTCCCTTGCAACTTCCTAGGTAGCTAATGGGCTCTGGGAGGTGCAGCAAGTGCTGCCAAAACAAGGTGAAACTCACAAGGACATTGAAACATGTTGACCACTATCCTTGTTTTGCTTTGTGTGATCGGACCATAAAATAAAGCTTTGACTTGCAGGCTAGGTTTTTCTGTGTCTTCATCCAGGCACTGGAGATCCGCTGAGCCCCAGCTGTATTCTCTTGACTATCTTCTTTAATTCTTCACCACCTCTCCTCAGGTTCACCCTTGGCCGTGCTGGCACGGCACACTAAAGCCACTTGTGTAATGAATGATACTGAATTTCTCCCACTCAAAGGTTTGGCTGTTGCAATGGTATACTATCTCTTCTGACTCATCAGTTTTTTTCTGCCCAACTGAATTATTCCCATCACCATAAAACATATGAGATTTTTCTATTACTAAATGAAATTTTAATCCTAAAATCTTACCCTAGATCATGCAATCATGTTAAAAATTAAAACCTACATTTTATAAATAAAGCCATAGAGATTAAGACAGTGTTTAGTACTCATTCATTTACTGTAGGAGTTTTTTTGGTTTGTTTGTTTCTGTTTTTAAGATCTCTTCTTATATACAAGACTTCATATTATTAGCCTATTCAATAATATTTATTGAATTGAAGAGCAATATTTAAAGGGCAGGGACATGGATGAAAATTATGAGATAAAATTAGTCAATAAACAAAAAAATCAACATTTTAGCTATGAAAGTCAAAATGTAAACAAATAATGAGTAATACTTTATAGCTATTACAAGAGCCAACTTAAAATCATTTCAGAATTCTACTCTGTCAAAGGTATGCTGAAACAAGAATACCAATCAATCTCTGGTGACATGCACAGTTGAAAATTTCGGTGCATTAACAGCAATACATTTGAAGAAATATACAGTGCTAATCATCTTTGATTCAGTAACTCTTGGCAATTTGCCCCAAGGATACAAACAAAATTAAGAAAAAGCATACTATAAGAATATTTTCATTGTAGCATTATTTACGTGTTAAAGAATGCTAGCAGCCTGATTATGCAGAATAGAGGATTGGTTAAAAATATGAGGTTTATGGATTTGGTGGGACATTATGCAATCATTAAAATGATTCAATCTCTGTATCCATATGTCAAAATCTGGATAAAAGGGGTGAAAAAATGCAAAAGTGCACTTATGCTATCCTACATAATAAAATCCTAATATGCAAATCGACCAAATGCAGAATGACCAGCCACTATGATGTACACTGACCACTAGGGGGCAGATGCTCAATGCCGGAGCTGCCTCCTTGTGATCAGTGCACTCTCACAGCCAGAAGCTGGGCTCAAAGCCGGCAAGCACAGCAGTGGTGATGGGAGCCTCTCCCACCCCTGCTGCAGGCAGGTGATAAATAGTCCCAGACTGTGAGAGCCCCGGACTGTGAGAGGGATTTCTGACTGTTAAGAGCCAGCGGATATCCCCTGAGAGGTCCTGGACTGCAAGAGGGTGTAGGCTGGGCTAAGGGACCCCACAGTGCATGAGTTCCATGCATCAGACTTCTAGTTATTATAATAATATAAAACTTGTATGCATATGTAGCAGTAGAAAATGGAGTGGCATGATCATGACTAATTTTTTGTTGTTAATTCTCACCTGAGGATATTTATTTTTCCATTGATTTTTTTAAGAGATAATGAAAGGAATGGGGAAAGACAGAGAGAGAGAGAGAGAGAGAGAGAGAGAGAGAGAGAGAGAGAGAGAGAGAGAGAAACATCTATGTGAGAGAGAGACACTGATTGGTAGCCTCCTGCATGTGCCCTGACCAGGGCTGGGGTTTGAACCTAGGTATATGCCCTTGACCAGAATGGATCCCTGAACCCCTCAGTCCACAGGCCAATGCTCTATCTGCTTGAGGTAAATTCCAGCAGGTCATAATTATGCAAGAAGTTCATTGGAAGGCTGATGGACCTTGGGGCTTCAGCAGGGCTGAAAATGTGCATATTATTACCTGCTGCTGAACAGCTGCAGGCATTTCCCCAAACCTGATAATCTTTTCCTATTTACTTGCTGCTGGCAGAATAGCTGAAAGAATTTCCCCTAACCTGATAATCTTTTCCTGTTTATCAAACTTTACCTTTTTGCATTCCTAAAGAGCCAACAGGTTTTCCAGTAAAAAAAAAAGGATGTGGGTCCATGGGTCTGGAGATTCGGAGAGCTTAGTCACTAGAGCTAAGTTTCCACCTGGTTCCTCATGCCTTTCAAATTTATATTTCTTGTCTAGTATTCATTTATTCACAGTCCTTCTCTGGATTCCTGAACACTTGCTGCAAAAAGACTGCGGGATCTATCCACTGAGCAAAACCAACTAGGGTGATCATGGCTAATTTAAATTGTCATTTCTGTTATAATCTAATAAAAGAGTAATATGATAATTGTCACTCCACTACATCCCAAGCAATGCCCACCAGCCAATCAGTGACTATATGCAAACTAACCCAACCAAGATGGCGGCCAGCAGCCACAGAGCTAGAGCAAACAGGAGGATTTGTTGCCCTGGCAATGTAGGAAGCTGCCTGCCTAGACAGGCTATGGCCTCCACTCAAGGCAACAACATTTCAATTATAGAAGATAAATAACCCCCAGATACCTGCTTCCAGCCAGCCTCGCTGAAAGCTTGGGTGGTTAGGGGCTGTGGCCAGCCTGAAAACAGCCATCAGACCTTCTACCAGGATGGCCCCATCATAATGTGGTGAGGGTCCCTGCTGGGGGGCTTGGCCAACCTGAAAATGGCCCTCAGCTCCTCACCCAGGCTGGCCAGGCACCCCAGCAGGGATCCCCACCCTGAGGGGGCTGTAGACAGTCTGCAAAGAGCCATCAGCCACTCACCCAGGCTGGCCAGGCACCAAAGCAGGAAACCCCCCTCCCAGAAGGGGCTGTGGCCAGCCTGAAAACAGCCCTCAGCCCCTCACCCAAGCTGGCCTGGAACCCAGTGGGACCCCCACCGTGATCTGGAACACCCTTCAGGGCAAACGAGCCGGCCACCACCTATGCATCAGGCCTCTATCCTATATAATAAAAGGGTAATATGCAAATTGACCCTAACAGCAGAACAACTGAGAATGACTGGTCACTGTGACACACACTGACCACCAGGGGGCAGACATTAAATGCAGGAGCTGCTGTTGGTGGTCAATGCACTCCCATAGGGGGAGCTCTGCTCAGCCACAAGCCAGGCTGATGGCTGCCATACAGCGGTGGTGGTGGGAGCCTCTCCTGCCTCCTCAGCAGCACTAAGGATGTCTGACTGCAGCTTAGACCTGCTCCTCACTAGCAAATGGACATCCTCCAAGGGCTTCTGTGCTGCCAGAGGGATGTCTGACTGCCATCTTTGGCCTGATCGCCTGAGGAGTGGGCCTAAGCCAACAGGTGGACATCCCCAAAGGGTTCCCATACTGCAAGAGGGCACAGGCCAGGCTGAGGGGAGCCCCCCTCAAGAGCACAAATTTTTGTGCACCAGGCCTCTAATAATTAAATAAAAATAAGTTAAATAAATTAAAAATTATCCACAAAGGAACTAGTTTTCATGTACCCTGAAACAGAGAAACTCTGTTTCTATTTTATTTTTTTTAATTTACCTTTATTGTTCAAAGTAATATAGATGTGCCTTTTTTCCCCCTCACTGACCCTTTCCAGCCCACTCCCCAACCCCTGCCCGAGGACTTCACTACACTTTCATGTCTATGGATTATGCATATATGCATTTAAATTCTTTGGTTAATCTCTTCCCAGCCACCCACCCTTTCCTTCCCTCTGAGCTTGATCAGTCTATTCCATATTTCTCTCTCTGGATCTTTTTGTTCATCAGTTTATTTTGTTCTTTAGATTCCACATATGAGTGAAATCATGTGATACTTGTCTTTCTCTGACTGGTATTTTATGTATTTCAATTCAAACTTTAGATTACACAGGGTAATGAAAAGTGGCAAAGGCACTTGGTTGTGACTGCTGTTTCAAGAGTAGTAATATACCTACTCATAAATAGCACTTTCATGAAGAGTTGGGTAGCTAGTAAATGCAAAGTATAGACTTAACATTGTTATTAATGGGATCCCACCAAAGCGTTTTATATTTAGAACAACTATTGGTAGGGGAGGCGGGGGAAAATATTTTGAGTTTAGAGAGATCTCATGTAGTAGGAGAGAGGCAATTTGAGAAGCCTGGTACCTAGGAAGGGATCCATGGGGAAATTATGTTGTTCTGAACAAGTGCAGTTGTGAGTGGGTGAGAGAAGAAGGGAAAAGAAGATACTTAAAAATGAGGACTGATAGAGCTCTGACTTTGCAAGTGAAGAGTAAGAGAGAGAGGACAAGTTAGTTTGATCCGAGGATGTGACAGGTTACTTATGCTCAGAGTGATTCTGTCAAGTACAATAAGAAATGTAGGAAGAATAAAGGGGACATATGTAATATTTTCAACAATAATACTTTTTTAAAAAGTACAAATTAGCAAGTACAGAACAGTATGGGGATGTAAAGTACAGCATAGGAAACATAGTCAATAATATTATAATAACTATGTATGGTTTTAGATGGTACAAGATTTATCAGGATGATCACTTTGTAAGTTATATGAATGTCCAATCACTGGGTTATGCACCTGAGGAAACTATACTGTACCTCAACTCTAATTGAAAAAAATATTAAAGAAATGAAATGTAGGAAGAAAAACAAGATAAATTCTTGATGTCCTTTTGGGATTCTAGAGATAGTTTCTCACCATCAACCTTGAAGAGAGGCTAATTGAAACTCAGAGATCTATAGATCAAAGCAGTTCAAAAGACTGAGAAATGATACCTAGATATCAAATCAGAGATCGTGTGCTTTTATGGAAGGGGTACAAATTAAGGTATATTCTATTTATCATTTTAGAGTTGAGAAGACAAATCTGATTATATGAACACAGGAACTTAGAAAGAGGGTTCTTCATGATGACCAGAATAGAGGAGCCAATCACACTTATATCTATAATTAAAACAAAGAACTTGTATGCATATATGCATACCCCATGGAAACAGACAATAGATAGGGTGATGGAGACCTGGGTCAGGAGGCAGGCGCAGGCTGTAAGGGGTCAATGGGAGAAAAAAGGGAAAGAGTGTAATACTTTCAACAATAAAGATTTAAAAAATAAAATAAAACTGTGCATGCTTACAATTGATGAGTACAATGCCTAGGAAACAAGAGAACTGTACGTTTAAAATACAACTCTTTTGTAACATTCCATTTTATACTAGGAGAAAAGCAAAGAGATGTACATCTGTGTATCACTGATCCCCTTACACCCCTAATAGAAGAATCAGGGACATTAGGAGACATATTTTGGGGAATTAATGGAGTTTATAAGGATTTAGTCACTAACTTTATATAGTTTAGAATTTACTGTGGGATCAGAGCTGCTGGTTGGGTGACTGAAAAGCTGATCTGAGCTGGGCCAGTACTGTGGCTGTTTTTTGGGAGGAGGGGTGTCTATAGTCTTTAAGAGTAAATTTTATTAAATGTTTTATGAAGAGACTAAACTGGTTATTGATTACAATTTGCTTTACCCTATTTCCACTTATGAACCTACTCACCCTTCTAACTAGAGACATCTAAGGGTTTTAGACAAAGAATATAAAAGATCTAAGGGCATAAGTGTAGTTACTTTCACATGTACCCACAATGTAGCAGAGCCTTGAGCTGCTTTGAACTATCTTAGTCAAAAACAGTTTTTAACTTCATGGGTTTCAAAAGTTGATTTTAGCTTGGTCGGAGTGGCTCAGTGGTTGAGCATTAACCTATGAACCAGGAGGTCACAGTTAGATTCCTGGTAAGGAGACATGTCTGGATTGTGGGCTCAATCCCAAGCTGGGGGTTGTCCAATAGGCAGCCAATCAAGGATTCTCTCTCATCATTGATGTTACTATATCTCTCTTTCCCTCTTCCTTCCTCTCTGAAATAAAAATAAAAAAATATTTTTAAAAAGTTTATTTTAATTATTATCCTATGAAATATACAATATACAATAGGATCTATACTGGACAGATTTTGGAGAAGGAGGTTCATATGCCACACTGTGTTCTGACCACCTGTGTGGCCCTCAGAAGTCATTTAATGCTCCTTGTCACCAGTGTCCTTGTTTGCAATAAGACAGAGTTGGGCCAGCTTGCTTTCCTCTGATGTGTCTTAAATTCAAACTGGAAATATTCTCCTCATAAAAGCTTCCCCATCACTAACTTCACCCATGGCCTGACTCCTGGGAAAATGGTCCAACCCTGATGAAATAGAACATATGGGAACCCAGAAAATAAACAAACTATCCAGATCCAGGAAGGGAAGGGAAGGGCTGTAATGTGAACAATCTAATCAATCATAAATAGACTCAAATTTTATGATAAAACACCAAATGTTTTGAGAATCACAAGTTTTATAAAATTTGGAGCATCTGTTGAGTGGGTTTCTTTGTAGCTTATGTAATAGATGCAACAATAATATTCAGATGCTGTTGAATATGTATATCAAGCTGGAAATTAGTTCGTGACTAAAATATCATGAACATAACCAAATAGCTAAAGATGGACATGAATTTCCCCTTTTGGAATTTGCTGGGGACTTGCCAAGACTAAAATATAGTTGAGGCTAAATGGTAACCCGTGAGAGCAATTATCCAGGGGAAGCTAATTTTGCAATGGGGGGAAAAGGCAGGTTTGCTACCAGACCTGCTAAATTGGTAGATGCATATGCACAGAAACCAAATACTCTCATTTCAGGCAGTCAACAGACTCATGTAAATTCTAAATTTCACAAGCTATTGACTTATAGTGTCTGTGTCTACATTTATAATTAGTAATTTAAAGGAAAAGATTTTGCCATATATTTATTGATTTTAAAGTTTTTCATTGAAACGGATTTTTCCATTCCTTTTCAAATGATTAACTCCTGCTTATCCTAATTAATAAAAGTGTAATATTAAAATTAACTTGTTTCTTTGGGATGCCTAAGCCATGCCCACCAGCCAATCAGAGTGACGGTATGCAACTAGCCTAGCCAAGATGGCAGAGGCCGCAGCCCCGGAGAAGCTGCACACTGGGGGTCCCTCCCTGTGAAGGCATTCGGCGCCCTGGACCAGCTGATGCCTTCCCAGGAAGAAGCCCGGGTGGCTAAGGGCACACCCTATCACTTCCCAAGTGGAAGGCTCGAGGGTCAATCGGAGCTGTGGCCAGCCTGAAAAGTGCTCTCAGCCCCTCACCCAGGCTTGCCACACCCCCTGGGGTGAGGGTTCCCACTGGGGAGCTTGGCCAGCCTGAAAACAGACATCGGCCCCTCACCCAGGCTGGCCAGGCACCAGCAGGTGGACATCCCCAGAGGGGCCTCAGACTGCAAGAGAGCACAAGGCCGGACTTAGGGACTGCCCCCCCCCCCTCAGTGCACAAATTTTTGTGCACCGGGCCCCTAGTTCTTGTTATCTCAGCTCAAAAGTCATTTCCTTGGGGAACACTTTTCTGAGTCACCTGACAAAATCCAATGCCACTCTCAAGTGTTCTTAAAATACAATACACTCATCTTTTATAGCAGGTATCATAGTTACTTTTACCTAAATATACATAAATATTTGATCCATGCCTATCTCCTTGACAGGACTCTGAGCCCTACGAGGGCAGCAATTCCCTCTTTTTGGTCCAAATACCTACCACAATGCCCAACACAGAGTAGACATCCTATATAATAAAAGCCCAATATGAAAATGAACTGAATGGTGGAATGACCAGTCCCTATGACACACACTGACCACCAGGGACACATGCTTAACACAGGAGCTGCCCCCTGGTGGTCAGTGCACTCCCACAGGGGAAGAGCCGGTCAGCCAGAAGCCAGGCTCATGGCTGGCGAGTGCAGCAGTGGTGGTGGGAGCCTCTCCTACCTCTGCTGCAGGCAGGTGGTAAGGAACAAGGGGTCCCGGCCTGCAAGAGCACTGGTCTGTGAGAGGGATGTTAGACTGCTGGCAGGTGGACATCCCCTAAGGGGTCCTGGACTGTGAGACAGTGCAGGCCGGCTGAGGGACACGCCCCCCGCCCCCCCCGCCCAGTGCACAAATCTCATGCACTGGGCCTCTAGTTTAAATATAATTAGCTTATTAGATGGTCAAATGAATGAGTAATTTTTTGTGTGAATGTAAGGAATGCAAGGCAATATAAATTATAGATCAACTCACAACTTAAGAACATTTTTGCAGGAGACTTTTAAAAATGATTTTACAGAATGACTATTTGGTACTTTCTAGTATTATAGATATGGGGACCATAAGGTATAAATTTTCTGAGGTTGCTTCAATTTCAAATACGTTGTTCTACTTTATATAGAAATATTCTCTTACTTGTTAGACCATGTTTCCTGTTGTTGTGATTTGAAGAAACAGTCAACAACATCACTATAGGATAGTGAATTTTTTCGCTACTTTAAAAAAATGTTAATTTGCATAATATAAAACCAACTGTCTTCAAAAATACTTCCTCAGTTGCAATAAACTCATATTACATAGATTGTCAGCATGTATTTTTTAAATATATATATACATATACATATATATGTGTGTGTGTGTGTATATATATATTTCATAGAAGAAGGAAGAGAGATAGAAACATCAATGACCAGAGAGAATCACTGATCAGCTGCCTCCTGCACACCACCCACTGGGAGGGGAATAAAGCCTGAAACCTGGGCATGTGCTCTTGGCCAGAATCGAACACAGGACCCTTTAGTCTACAGGCTGACACTCTATCCACTGAGCCAAACTGGCTAGGGCTAGCATGTATTTTAAGTAAATGTTTTATGGAATGTGAATCTTATAAAAATGGTGAAACAACAAAAAATAATTTTATCAGCTTTAGTGTTTAAAATAAATAAAACCAGATGGATGTATATTTTAAAGTCGTGGTATGCACTGACAAGATGAGATACTGCATTAGACATTTTTCAATATTATAGACAGAGGAGATAAATCCTGAGAATTATCCTATAAAGACAAAGTATTGAATTCCAGGTAGGAAAAAAATCTTGTGATTCAGTGAAGTAAAATTGGCAATGGTGGCCCATGGTGACACAGCCTTCAAGCAAATCAGAGACTTAAAAATTATAATTATTCCAGGAAATTTGCTCATGCTATAATGCTTTATGCATTACTTTTCTTAAGTACATAATTTAACAAAACCAAATATTCACCGAAATAAACCTCCAAATCTGGTACTCCGTTTGCAATAATTCTGAATGTTCCTTCCTGAATAGTGAGTTAACAAATTACTTTCTTTGCAAGGATAGTGGAAAGCAAAAAAATGCTAATGTTACTACTTGGCGTGTTGTTATTTCCTGTGCAGGTTTTCTCTAAAGAGAATTTGCCTCATGGTTCATGATATCTGAAATTTCCCATGGGACAAATTGAATCTCTAAGTAGGCAAAATCTGTCCCAACCCACGCTCCAAGTGTTCCCTTGGTTACATTAGCTTTTGGGCATAGTTGCCAAATTCCAGAACCTCTCAGTGGAATAAATGAATGAAAGACTTTCATTACCCAGCAGGCTCATTTCATTCTGTTTCTTAAATTTCCAGAGATAGTATTTATTGTAGTTTATTAATCTCATGGACTTGTTCTTCCAAGTAGTGGAAAGAAAATATGATTTAAATTCCCATGCAAACAGTATTTATTCAGTTAGTGCAAACTTAAGCAAGATAACTCTTTTAAAAGCACTGACAGGAAATATAGTTTCACAAGTCATTTAACCTTTGTATATTTTAATCTCTATTAATTGTGGGGAAGCATGGGACTTGGTTGGAAAGCTTGTAAGGAGGACTCTCCAAAAGGTTGGGGACCTCCGGGGAGAGCTGGCTAAAGGCAGCTGCCCCTGCCTTGACTTTTCCAAACTAATCTGAGCCCCCAGGTGCTTTACTGGAATCTTTATGTTTAGTCTTTAGACATCCTTGATTAATGGACACTACAGACACATATGTCTTCTTAAAGATGCTCACTCTGCTGACAGTATGTAATAGCTAATTTTAGTTCAAGCTGTTGTTACAATAAAAGTCTAAGGAGGCAGGTGAACAGGGCTACTTGGTTTCTCAAGCTAAGCAGTCCCTTAGCCCTCTCTTTCACAGAAACATGTGTCAGAGTAATCATTCATCTGTCACTCAGGGCAATTAATAATATTTAGCACTGATTTACTTCATAGTACATTGGAAAGCTTGATAGGCTAATGAGTATGAACAAGTAGCACATTTAAAAAAAAACTAGAGGCCCAGTGCACAAAATTCGTGCATGGCTAGAGTCCATAGGCCTGGCTGGCGATTAGGGCCAATCTGTGGAGTGATCAGCAGATTTCCCTGGCACCCGCCTTGGGTGGCCTGATGCCACCTGCTCACTGGTCCCACCATCCCCACCACACACTTGCCAGCTGGCCATACTCCCCAATGTTACTGCTGGTCTCCTCCCTCTGTGGGGCAACTGGTGGGGTGATTGGCGGGGTGGGGGGGAACACTGGCAACTGCCTTGCCTGGTCTGAGGTCTATGGGCTTGGGGCAGCTCCTGCATTAAGCATCTGCCCCCTGGTGGTCAGTGCACATCATAGTGGGAAGTTGTTCCTCCAGTCATTCTGCAGTTCAGTCAATTTGCATATTAGGCTTTTATTATATAGGATGTCTAAACATCCATGAAAGGCAGAATTCAATAAGAAAGCATGCAAAACTATTAATAATAGTAGGGGCCCGGTGCACAAAAATTTGTGCACTGGCGGGGGGGGGGGGCCCTCAGCCCAGCCTGTGCCCTCTTGAAGTCTGGGACCCCGAGGGGGATGTCCACCTGCTGGCGTGCCTGGCCAGCCTGGGTGAGTGGCTGATGGCTGTTTGCAGCAAGGCTGGTTGGAATTTATTTAACTTCAAAAGTTGAAACTTTGTTGCTTTAACTGGAGCCCAGGTCAGGTTGCCCCTGACAACCCAAGCTCCCAGCACTTCCTTGAGCCCAAGGTGGAAGCAGGCTTCTGGGATTTATTTATCTTCTATAATTGAAACTTTGTTGTAGAAACTTTGTTGCCATAGCCGACCTAGGCAGACAGGAACCTTAACTTCCTGCATTGCCAGGGCAAGCCTCCGGCTTGTTCCAGCTCTGTGGCTGCTGGCTGCCATCTTGGCTGGGTTAATTTGTATACAGTCACTCTGATTGGCTGGTGGGCTTGGCTTGGCTGGTGGGCGTGGCTTAGGTGTCTTGGAGTGGTGGTTAATTTGCATATTACTTTTATTAGATTAATTTTAATATTTTCCTACATTTTATCACAAGTGATCTAAAAAAGTTGGTAACTAATTCTAGTTAGGTTTGGTTATCAACTCCTAACCAAAATGTTGAAGAAATTATCATAATTTGAACAGTGACAAATATGCCACTGTTATGGGGTTGATATGAGCCTGAGGTTTCAGCACAAACCCTTCACAGGTAGTTTCTTAATAGGGTAAAGCGTATGTGATGTTGTCTGTCATGCTCACAGAGCTCTGGTCTAAAGCATAAAGGGACTTTATGTAGTGCCTTCCACCTTCTCCTCAGGTCACATTTCTATATGTCATTCATATACTATATGAGTGGCATTCAACCCAAAGGAACCAACAGGAGGTCATTCTTTCAATGCTTTCCTTGGAAACAAAACAAAACAAGAACCATGGCAAAAGTATGTTTTCCTGTACTTCTCATTAGAAAAAATTTTTTTGAAATCGAATTTCATACCAATTGCATCTCCTTCCCAGAGTTCCTTTGTTGCCAAAACATTTTCACTGGTTGAGTATCAGCAATTTCCAAACACAAGTATTCTTAACCAAAATATTACAAAAAAAGGTGAAAATGATAGATATTTGTATTTTGGTTCCATCTATATATCTGCATGTATTGCTGCACTTGTGACTGATTTGATTTCATACAATAAAATTGAATTTTCAAGTTCCACAATTAAATTCAACTAGTTTAGATAATGTTCATGTACTTCATTAATTCATTTTGTCTTCTTTAATGTCTACCAGGGGCAGTGTAGCAATTAGCAAATAAGGCCATAATACATTAATATTTTAATTTCCTATTTAAATTGAGTTTCTCTAAACAGATTTTAGCACTTACTTCCTTTTGTTGAAAGTATTACATATGTCCCACTTTTTTTCCTCATTGACTCCTTCTGGCCCACCCCCATCCCTGCCTCACACCTTCACTGTGTCATGCATATATGCATACAAGTTCTTTGGTTGATCTCTTCCCACCCACCCACCACAGCCTTTCCTCTGAGATTCCAAAGTCTGTTCCAATTACTTTCAATTTGTTATTTCTCTAACTTTAAAAAAAGAAACTGCTAATAAGGAAGAAAAACTAAGCAAGGTTTTATCACTTCTTATTTATCTTTTAATTTCTTCCCTATCTTTTCCCAGATGAGGCATGGCTGAAAGATTAATAGCAGTAAAACAAAAGAGGAAAAAATAAAGAGCTTTATACTTTTCATATAAGTGATAATTTACTGTTATAATATTGCTATATGCATACCCATTCCGTTGTTTTCAGAAAATGCCAACTTTATTCTTAATTGCACTCTTACTACATTTTTCTCCTGGCAATTATGATCTACTACAGATTTCCATTTAAAATTCTTTCTTGAAAAACCTTGCACAAGAGATATGATAGTTGTCCAGGAAGATCTTAATCTTAAGAGAACAAATTTAATGATTAAATATAACATCTATATTAATAAAAGGGTAATATACTAATTAGACTGGATGTCTTCTGGAAGTCCTTCCTGACAAAGCTAGGGGTGTGACTGGTCAGCAAACTGCCCGTGGCCCCTTGCCCTGGCAGCCCCCCCCCAGCAGGGAATCCCCCGATGAGAGCGTGGCCAGCCTGCAAATCACCTTCAGCTCCTAGCCCAGGCCAGCCCTGCCCCCCAGCAGGGATCCCCACCCCAATCAGGGGTGTGGCTGGCCTGCAAACTATCCTCAACCCTTAGCCCAGGCCAGTCCCACCCCCCAGTGAGGACCCCCCACCCCGATCGTGGGCGTGGCTGGCCTGAAAACCTCCCCAGGCCACTTGCCCAGGCTCCTAGCACCCCCTAGTGGGGACCCCCACACTGACTGTGGGCATGGCCAGCCTGCAGACTACCCCAGGCCCCTTGCCCAGGCCTGCCCCACCCCTGAGCAGGGACCCTCGACCCTAATCGGGGCATGGCCAGCCTGCAAACTGCCTGTGGCCCCTCATTCAGGCCAACCCTGCCCACTTGCGGGGACTCTCACCCTAATCATGGGCATGGTTGGCCTGCAAACCCGTGGGACCCCTGACCCCGACCTGGGGCCCCCTTCAGGGTAGGCCAGCTGGCCCCCACTCATGCATGAGGCCTCTATACTAATAAAAGGGTAATATACTAATTAGACCAGGTAGACTAGACATCTTTAAGATGTCCAACTTCCTTATGGACAAAGCCACAGTGGCAGGGACAAAGGCAGAGGAAGTTAGGGGTGATAAGGCTGGCAGGGGAAAGCAGTTAGTGGCAAGATCAGGCCAGTGCAGGGGAGCAAGCAGTCAGGGGCACAATCAGGCTGGCATGGAGAGCAAGCAGTTAGGAGTGAGATTAGGTCAGCTTGGGGAAGCAAGCAGTTACGGGCGCAATCAGGCAGGCAGGCAGAGGTGGTTGGGGTGTGATCAGGCAGGCAGGCAGGCAGGTGAGAGGTTAGGAGCCAGCGGTCCTGGATTGTGAGAGGGATGTCCAACTACTGGCAGTAGGACGTCCCCCGAGAAATCCCAGATTGGAGAGGGTACAAACCAGGCTGAGGGACCCCTCTCATGCATGAATTTCATGCATTGGGCCTCTAGTCCTATATAATAAAAGGGTAATATGCAAATTGACCCTAATGGCAGAACGACTGCTGGAACAGTCGCTATGAGGCACACTGACCACTCTTGGTCCCTTTCCCCAGCTGGAAGGCTCCAATTCCCTGATGGCCACCTGCTGCAGAGGCAGGACCAGCGAGTGGGCAGAACAGCTGACCTCTCGGTCCCGTCAGAGTATATGTATATACTCTGTGGGTATTGGCAAATTTGTGAATATGCAATATGTCTAGATATTCTTTCATGGTATTTAAGGCTTACTGCATAGTATATTTTTAAATTATTCAAAAGTTATAGTTTGGATACCTACCATGTTTAGGAGTGAGGATTCTTCAATTCCAAATGGGATTAGAAGGTTCCTGAAGCCATTCAGCTTATTTTAAAATTTAAGAGTAGTATTTTTAACTGTGGTCTCAACTAATCAGTACATCATGAAATAGATTCAGTGGATTATAACCAGAATTTAAATATCTATACTAATAAAAGGGTAATATGCTAATTAGATTGGGTCAACTGGCCATCTTCCGAACGTCCAGCTTCCTTCTGGACAAAGCCATGGTGGTGGGGGCCGAGGCAGAGGCAGTTAGGGATGATCAGGCCAGCAGGGGAGTGCAGTTGGGGGTAAGATCAGGCTGACAGAGGAGGGCAATTAAGGGTGATCAGGCAGGCAGGCAGGCAGAGGCAGTTAGGGGTGATCAGGCAGGCAGCCAGGTGAGTGGTTAGGAACCAGCAGTCCCAGATTGCGAGAGGGATTGCTCAGACCTATGTTGGCAGTCAGACATCTCACAAGGGGTTCCTGATTGGAAATGGTGCAGGTTAGGCTGAGGGAACCTGCCCTCCATGCATGAATTTCATGCACTGGGTCACTAGTATAAATATAAAATGAAAAAAGATAAGAAATGAAGTTTCAAAATTTATCATCTCTATTCTTATCAAAAATCCACATTTCATAAAAGTTTTGTTTTTGTTTTGTGTATACCTGTGTGTATGTATATACTAGGGGCCCGGTGCACAAAAATTTGTGCAGTCAGGGTGCCCCTTAGCCCGGCCTGTGCCCTCTCACAGTCTGGGACCCCTCAGGGGATGTCCACCTGCTGACATGCCTGGCCAGACTTGGTGAGGGGCTTATGGCTGTTTGCAGGCTGGCCAATCCCCCCAGTGTGGACCCTCACCCCATTGGGGTGTGGCCAGCCTGGGTGAGGGGCTGAGGGCCATTTTCAGAATGCCCACAGTCCCTTCAGGTTTTGGGTCCCTACTGGGGTACTTGGGCAGCCTGGGTGCAGAGCTGAGGGCTGTTTTCAGGCTGCCCACAGTCCCTTCACAGGGTTTGGGTCCCTACTGGGATGCCTGAGCAGCCTGGGTGCAGGGCTAAAGGCCGTTTTCAGGCTGCCCACAGCTCCCATTGACCCAACGTCCCAGCAAGCCTGGCTGGAAGCAGGTTTCTTGGGTTTATTTATCTTCTATAATTGAAACTGTTGCTTTAAGCCCAGGCCTAGGCAGGTAACAAAGCCTCCTGTTGGCTTCAGCTCCCTGGCTTCTATAATTGAAAGAATGTTGCTGTGAGCAGAGAGAGGCCCAGCCGGCCTAGGCAGGCAGTTTATTCCTGGTGCAAGGGAAGCCTCCTGTTTACTCTAGCTAGTGACTGCCAGCCTCCATCTTGACTGGGTTAATTTGCATACAGCCACTCTGATTGGCTGGTGGGCGTGGCTTAGGCATCCTGGAGAAACGGTCAGTTTCAATATTACTCCTTTATTAGATAAGATCGTATTATTGTAACAATATACTTTTTACTTTGGTGTGTGACCAAAACACTTTCACAAACAACATTACAAAAGAAAGAAAAAAATATTGGTAAACAAGTGAACAACTAATTGGGCTAAATAAAATGATTAAGATACAGCAAGGGTTTGGGGAGAAAGGGGTGTTGTGAGAGTGTAGTGAGGGAAAGGATGGTCAGGTTATGAAAAGAGATGTCATGTAACTTAGATCTGTAGGATGGGGAAAAAACTGCTATACAGAGTGTAGGATAGAGCTTTATAGGTGGAAGGAAGAGTGAGCGTGAATGCCCTGGGGTGGAAACAAAATTGGTCCAGTTGAGAAACAAGAATGAGGGATGGAGAAGGACAGAGAAAGTGATGAAGTCCGAGGGAGGGGTAGAACCTAGACTATATAGTACATTGCAATATAAGCCAAGGGGGAAAAATAAAAAAGGATTTGATCTATGGAAAGGAAAATGTTTTTTAAAACTTTTATAAGTCAAAGAAAGTCTTGATCTAATTTATATTTGTACAGATCAGTCTGGATGCTATGAGAACAGTGAATTATAGGAAAGCAAAGTAGAAATAGGCAAACTATTTGGGGCTATTACCTCTATCACAGCAAATGAGGTCTGTGGCTAGAACTAGTTAGAGGTAATGGAGCTGGAGAGAAAGATACAAAGCCAGACATGTTTTGGAGATGGAGCAGGTAGCATTTATTTATGAATTTGCATGTGTTGTATGACTGGGTATGGTAGTACAGTAAGAGACATAAAGGATCAGAGATAATTTCTAAGCACTAAACAAATGGTAGCATCCTTTTCTGAAATAGGAAAGGCAGCTGCCTCGGCCCTTGCAGCCCCGCTTCATCCGGAAGGTTGTCGGAAAGATGTACAGAAAGGAGTTTGGCTGTCTGGTGTAATTAGCATATTATGCTTTTATTATTATAGATACTTAAATAAATACCAATAAATTACTTGCTTTTGGTGATTATCTTTTTTTCAAAGAACTCAAGTTTTAACGGAAGAAAATTTCTATTCACATGATGATGAGCCAAGAAAAATGAAATGTCTACACATAACCTATATGAAATCAGGATTCACTTATTCACTTGCGTCTACCCACCAGAACTTCTAGAGTAGTAGTTCTCAAACTTCAGCACATATGAGATTCATTTGTAGGTCTTGTTAATGCAGGCAGGGATTGCTGACCCTTATTCTCAGAGTTTCTGATTTTGTCTGGGGTGGGGCCTGAGAGTGCGTTTCTAACATCTTCCCAGGTGTTGCTGGTCCAGGAAAATCCAGTTCTCTAGCAAGCCAAGATTCCTAGTCTGGGATTCTTAGATCCCTGGGGGAAAAAAATCTACAACTGGGCTGCAAGGTGTTTATATATGCATTCCTAGATGAATATATGCAAATGTTTTATGTATACGCTTTGTGCATTTTTCTGGTAATAGAGCTTACATATTTCATCAGAATCTCAAAGAAGGCCTTCAAAATTTAATTAATGTTAAGAGTAGTGGTTCTCAATTATGAATATATATTAGAACTCCCTGGGCATTTGCCTCTTCCATTCAATTGGTGTAGGACTTTGAGCAAAACACTTAACCTCTTTGCCTCCAGTTCATCTATAAAATGGGAATAATAGTGGTACCTGCCTCATACGCTTGTTTTGAGGTTCAAATAAGTTAATGTTTGCATATAATTTAGAGCAGTACTTAATAAGTGCTCATTAGGTGATGGCTAAACAAGATTAAAAACCTGGGAGTGTTTTGTTTGTTTGTTTGTTTGTTTTTTAAAGTCTAGGCTCTAACCCTGGTGATTCTAATGTGCAGCAGAGCTGAACACCACTGCACCACAATGAAGAGAGAACAAGAAATAAATGCTCTTCCTGAGAGTGTGGGGCTAGTTTCCTCTCAGGGAACCAGACTTTCTTTCCCAATGAATTTATCTTCATACAATTTCAAGAGTTGGTTCATGCTGATCTTTTAGGGTTCAGCAACTGCAGCCTCACAAGAGACCCCAACCCAGAACTTGCTGTCCACAGGAATATTATATATTTATGTTTTAATTCATGAAATTTTGGGATAATTTGTTACTCAATGACGGATGATTAATGTGCTATAAACCTTATATTTTTTAGAGACCTGAGCTGACAGTTTTACTTTTGGTATTTCGGTGCTACTACAAATGATCTGCTCATTTTATTCTTTTGTGACCCTTTAAGACTACCTAAGATACAATGATATAATTAGCTGGTTAAGTGGCCATGCCCTGTGAGGGAGAAAAGAAAGAGAACCCAATATTCTGCCTTGTATTTTCCTGAGGCTTCAGTCAGAGAGAAAAAAGAGTCACAAAACTCTTGAGCTGAACTAAGCTCAACAGTTAGAGGCCAACTATGCTCATGACAACAGTGACCCTGAATTGAGCCAACAAAGAATTTAAATTCTGATACATCTTAGAAAAATTAAGGAAAGCACAGTGTTTCTTTAGGGACACAGGTGGCCTGGTTGCTTATTTAAACCCTTGAATTGTCAGGGTCCATTGTTCTTTTATTTCAAAGACAAATAAACAACAGACTTCTGTGAGATAGAACTAGAATTTTTTCTTACAGTCGGGATTTGGTGAAAGAGAAAATGACCATGAAGACTTAATGTGCTACTTCATGCTGGCCATGGCAACAACTGAAAATAATTGACTAGGTAATGCTCCATCTCTTGGTTCTAATTAATGTGGTCACTGGGCTTTTAAGAACATCATTTCCATTGACCTGATATTTTGCTAAAGTTCATCACTGTGGGAAGATAGCATTACAAACCATTGAACTTAATTTCAGGACACACATGTGAGGTGTGTTTGGCAAATAGATTTACTTACACTGCAAGCAAGAACACATCCATGGCCTAAGATAGTTTAGGCCTGTTTTTGCCATGTTATAACTTTTGAATTGGAAATTTGGGAACCCACAGAAAGTGATTGACCAGTTAATGACATCCTACTCTATAACTCATTTCTATAAAAGCAACACAATATATTACTCTGGTCAACATTTTAATTATCTTTTACTGAAATAGGTTGCAAGGTGAGTTAGTAGAAGGTAAAGGTTAAGGTGAATAATAGCATTACAAACATTCCTGAATGTCTATTCTTCTTTTCTGTTATTTAGAAGCTGGATATTTAATCAGCATGTTTTAGATTACACACACAACTTACCCTCTCTGTCTACTCCAGAAATATAAAACAAGTAGTTTCAACTTGATTATGAGGATTAGGGGAGGGAACTGCCAGAGAGGAGGAAACTGAGAAATGCTTTTATTGTAAGTGTGAAAGGGCTGTAAGCCTCCCATTTAGGCATTTGAATTAACACTGATGCTTTCCTTCAGAGTAAAGATGAAATGAGGCAGGAATCCCTTAACATCTGATAAACAGCATGTTTATAAGGGGAAAAGCAATGGGTAATAATATTCATTTTAGTTCCTTTTACATTTGTGCCCACATGGCCTCTTCCAACTCATCACTGTAAGCAGGATTTGTTTGCCATTCCCACCCCTCCAATTCTTAATTTTAATGCATTTTCTTCCTTATTTTGATTTCTTATATTTTGGAAGAGGATAACCCAGATGTCCCAAACACCTTAGTGTATTCAATCTGCTGGGAAGCCCTGAGTGTACAGGGGTTTAAGAGGATGATAAATAAGAGGGAAAGGCCTGGTTGGTTTGCTCAATGGTTGAGCATCGACCCATCAACCAGGAGGTCATGGTTTCATCCCTAGTCAGGGCACATGCATGGGTTGCGGGCTCTATTCCCAGTAGAGGGTGTGCAGGAGGCAGCCAATCAGTGATTCTCTCTCATCATTGATGTTTCTATCTCTCTCTCCCTCTCCCTTCCTCTCTGACATCAATAAAATGTATTTTAAAAATGAAGGGGGAAGGGAAGGCTAGAAAGTAGGAAGGAAAAAGCAGAACAAACAGGAAAGTGTGGCTGAAGCACTTCTGTAGACCTTGGTCTTGCTCTGGTGTTTGAGATTTTTTCTCACTGATGTCTGTTCCCTCCATTAAAGGCTGTAGGGATTTAACAGAATGTCTTTAGATGTCAGATTATACAGCTTGACAACTGACTTTTATTAACCAGTTTGTGAAATTTATTTGATGGCTAAATATTGGCTCTATTTTGTAAAAGTAGAGTTTAACCATATGTTTTTGCTATGCAAACATTGCTATGCAAAGTTTCACCCAAATCCTGTTAAAGTCTCGCTGATAAGATCAGTAGAATATAAATAAATGGTAAAGCTAGTTATCCACATTGTATAATATTTGACTTTTGTAGTATTATGATATAAAAAAAGCACAGGGGCAGGTCTTGGCCCATTCTCCGTGCCCCTGCCCAGCCCCTCCTGCTGTGGACAGGTCCCCTGTCTACTGGCAGCCCAGTTCCTGCTGCTGCTGCTTCCACGCACTTATGGCGCAGGCCCCACTTGTACCTGCTGATGGCGCAGAGCAATTGAGACTGCTGCCAGCAGTGGGTGCCAGTGGAGCAGTGGTAGTGGGAGTTGGGCTGCCGGCAGACAGGGGACTGGGCAGTGGCTATCAGCCCCAATCGCTCCTCAGGAGCAGGGGGAGGTGGAGAACCCTCAGGGGAGATGGAGACCGGCAGCTACCACTTGTACCCTCTGATGGCGCCGAGCAATCAGGACCAGTGCTGGGTGCTGGCAGCGGGTGCAAGCGGGGCCAGCACCAGCAACGGGTGTGAGCAGGGCCATCTCTGGCAGCAGGTGTGAGAGTCAGCTGCTGGCCCCAATCACCCCTCAGGAGCAGGGGGAAGTGGAGAAGTCTGGAGGGGTAAGTGGGGCTGGCAACTGCTGATCACACCTGCTGATGGCGCTGAGCGATAGGGGCTGGGTGGGACTGCGGTGCATGGGAGCAAAGAATTTTCAGTAACCACCAGAGGCTCACCCTGATGATAGCAACCTGAATCTCCCCTTAGTCTTGTGCCCCACTCACCTGCTCCACCATCCTGCCACAGCCAAAGCCTGCTATGCTTCACGTGCACCCCCTGGTGGTCAGAGCACATCATAGTGACCACTTGTTCAGTTGTTCTGCTGTTCGGTCTGTTTGCATATTAGCCTTTCATTATATAGGATAGGGTAGAATTTTCTCAGATATAATACATTACGTCTATTAAAAACTAATACTTCAAACATAAGTATTGTGTTATTTCTTTGAGTAATTCTCTGCCCAAGAGTAAAACTGGTTATTCTTAATAGGATGGGGAGGGGGAAGCCACCTTTCCTCTCTTCTTGGTTAAGTAACACCAACAGTCTTGTTACTCATGGAAGATTCTGTACCTCTGAGGTATGTTGGAGCAGGGGAGAAACACCAAACAGGTTGAGAACAACTGCTGTAAGAAAAGGGGACCATATAGGTCCCTTACAAAGCACTACCAATCTCTGCTCCCTCCATCCACGATCTTTGAAGTGAATAGAGACGTAACTTTCATTAATGTCTGTCATTCTAGTCAAGTTAAGAAAAACTAAAAGTAGTAAATAGGAGAAGAAAGCAGTTGGTTGTTTCCAGAGAGGTTTTATTCATTGTAGCTATTAGTCAGAATTCAATCTTTTCCACCAAATAATGAAGATCTACATAAATTGACAACCAGTGATTTATGAGGGTAGACTTGAAAGTCAGCAGAAAATTGCTAATCAGATGAAAGATGTGAGATAGACCAAGTATGAGGTAGACCAGAAAGATGTTAAGTATGAGAATACGGTAAGTGAGGTAAGATAAAATCATGAGGCAGCAAGTCAATTATGCAGGCATAGCCATGGTAGTCAGTAAGATCAGGAGAGATGTGACCATGCCTCTGTACGCTCATTGTCTTTGTGGCTACAAGGTCAAGGACAATGTTCTAAACGTACAGGATGACCTGAGATCTGCATTTGGATGAAGGGTAATAAAAAGAGAGCATATTTGTCTGATAGAAGAACCAAAAAATAAATGTGAGGCAAGTAAAGAACTTTCTGAAAGTATTTAACTATGTAAATATTCAAATTTGTAAGCCAACAAGAGATAGCTAATAAAAACTGTGAGGGCAAAGTTATGCTTATTGGAATGATGAGACCAGGAAAACTTAGAATCTTCACATACTAGTGAGATCCAACATAATGAAGCAGCAGACAACAGATAGGTGATAAAAAGATAGAGTGCCCAGAACTAAGACAATAATAACAGTGTTAAAGCCTTATTGCTACTCGGTGTGTGGCACACCAACCTGATGTCTGGGCATCATCTCACATTTTGTTAGAAATGAAGAACATCACCCCCTACACACACACACACACACACACACACACACACACACACACACAGATCTACTCATTCAGAATCTACCTTTGAGCACTAAAGTGCCACTAAAGTCTGTGGAGCATTGATCTGGGAGACTTTACTAATGCCACTTTAAAGAAGATTGTGTTTTACATATTATAATTAATTCTATCTCTGCCTAAGTTAATTAAGTAAACAATCATTTTCAATTAATTTATTTTTAGTGACTTTTGTTCATATATTCAAAATTCGTCTGTGAATTTGGAAGATGCCTCCGACACCCCTTTTCCATCACACCTACCCCTAAAGGTGGATGTAATTTCAGAATGCAATTTGAAGCTCAGCCACAAACCCCAACTAAAAAAAAACAAAAGCAAAAAACAGGGTTTTAAGGCATCTCAAGTGCTCTTTTATGGAATTATTAGAGGTCCGGTGCATGACATTCGTGCACTGGGGAGGAGAGTCCCTCAGCCCAGCCTGCACCCTTTTGTAGTCCGGGATCCCTTGAGGGATACCGGCAGTCGGAAGTCCCCCAAGGGGTCCTTAGCGCTGTTGTGGAGGCAGGAGAGGCTCCTGCTACTGCCACTGCACTCACCAGCCATGAGTCTGCCTTCTGGTTGAGCAGCATCCCCCCTGTGGGAGCACATGGACCACCAGAGGACAGCTCCTGCATTGAGTGTCTGCCCTCTGGTGGTCAGTGTGCATCATAGTGACCAGTCGTTCCATCTTTCAGTCCATTTGCGTATGAGCCTTTTATTATTAGGATAAATTGGAAACCACCTGAATCCTGTGGACATAATCCATTGTCTAGTGGCTATCTTGAGGCCTTGCAAGATTTGCTTTTAATAGAGACTTGAAGACAATTATATGTTATACAATCAATGCCCTGGTCAGGAATGTCCTAATTTAAGAACTCCCAAGCAATGAAGTTCTGTGGGTACCAAGATGATAATGAAATACCTGCAGTCAATTGGAATTGGCAAGTCAACGTTACAGTCACTTAGAGGCATCTAGGCATTTTGATGCTATTATAAATTGCCTTCAAGTTCTTGTTTACTAAATTATAATCCTCAAAACTGTCATAATAAATACTCAATAAATACTAGCCTTTATGTGAAAGGGAGGGAGGGAGAGGTAGTGAACAGATTCCCAGCATTTGTAAACACTCTTCTAGGAATTTAAACCTTGAGTGACCCCTAAAGGGGGCTGCTTTGGAACTCTGTCAGGGTATTCTTCCCTTACCTATAACAACAGCAATGGTCTCCTCCCACACAGTGCTTTAGAGTTTGCAGAGTACATTTAATGTGCCAGACAATCCTCACAACAACCTGAAAACTCTTATCACCTGTTTATAGGAAAGGAAACTAAAGTTTGGAGAGATGATGCATTAACTGTCCAAGGCTGAGCAACTCATACATGACAGAACTTTCTGAAATTGGGTTTTCCACTCTCAGATCTCTGGCTGCCTTCCAATTTGCAATATTACAGATTATAAGTCTAAACATGGCCTTGTTTCCAATGCTCTTTGTATAGGGTTGTCACATTTGTAATTCGAGTCAAATAAATAAGTGCCTATTGAATTTCTATTAAGATTCAATGAACACAAAGATGACATATATAATCTTTGCACTCAAAAGACCTCTCATCTATGGAAGAAAGTGCATAAACCATGAACTGCAATCCATACCTTCTTGACAATGTGTATAAATAAGCAAATGTAACAACTATTGACTGTATACTTTAAATAGGTAAGTTATATGGTATATTATTTGAGTATCAAATCTGCTATTAAAAAAGTCAAACTAATAATAAAACTGTCTCCAAAAGAACTAAGATAATCACAAAATTATTAATTACTATTGATCTTGGACCTGATTCTTTTTTAAAATATATTTTATTGATTTTTTACAGAGAGGAAGGGAGAGGGATAGTTAGAAACATTGATGAGAGAGAAAAATTGATCAGCTGCCTCCTGCACACCTCCCACTGGGGATGTGCCTGCGACAAGGTACATGCCCTTGACTGGAATTGAACCTGGGCTGATGCTCTATCCACTGAGCCAAACCGGTTAGGCTTGAACCTGATTCTTAAAAATACAATCTCTGCATTTTGGGATACTGTTATTGCACAAAATTATTAACCTATAATCCATAAGCATCTGTTCAAAGTTACAGATGCTTTACTTGTAGCATTTCTAATTTCATTGTTGTCTCAAACAAATACTAAATTTTTGAGCTTTAAATTTCTTAACACAAATATTACACTTACATTTTTCAAATTAACACACAGTTTTATGAGTGAAGGGAACATAAAATACCCAATATTTGCACACATGCTACTACATAAGCAAAGATAGAAGCCTGCTCAAATACAATGTGCCCTGGCAAGCAGTGCCACCTTGGAATAGTTCCAAACAATCAATTTCCTCATAAGTGTGGGCAGTAGCCTCCCTGCCCATTGTCCACCCCATTGACCCAATGTGGACCTTTCATTTTATAGGTGAGGATGACAAAACACAAAGGTGTTGATTTCTCAGAAGGTTCCCACGATCACATACAAAAGAAGATCAAAGTGGAAGTCTCCACCACTGCCTTTTCACTACTCCATTGAGTTGGAATTACCTGGTAAACTTTTTATGGAACAAATAGTTATTGAGTAGCTTCTATTTTCTAGGCATTGTTCTAGGCAATATAGCTATGTTGGTAAAAATCATAGACAAAATTATACATTGCCGTGAGGAATACTGTTAAGAAATATTCAATAGAACAAGCATAAACACACACAAAAATAAATAAAAGATAGTAACTTGTTGCTAGGCAAAGGATTCAACCGAGTTACTCTTGGGAATGACATTCAATCCTGAGGAGGTGGCATGAAGCTGAGCCCTACACAGCTGCTGTGAAGATTGGTGGGAAGAGAAGTCCAAGCAGTAGATGACCTAGAATAAAGCCCAAAGCTGGAAAAAACTGAGTGTGCTGGGAAAAGAAAGAAATCCATGGTAACCCTACATGTTTGACTTAAGTAACTGCGTGAATGGCGGTGCCAATAATTGCAATAGGGAAGAGGGCCAGCCAGAGGGAAGAGGCAGGGTTTGACAGGGGAGATTCAGACTTCTATATTGACCATGTAAAGTATAAGATGCCAGATAGACATTCAAGGAGGGCAGAGGAGTGTAGAGGATAGGACCAGGGGAACAAAATTGCTCTCTGGAGAAATTTACAGGTTAGTGGACTGGTGGTTCCCGTTTGCCTTAAGAGAACTTGTTGGATTCCAAAAAGACAATCAGAGAAGAGTGGTGTGAAAGGATATGGTTGGCTGGAGGCAGAGAAAAAGCAGGACTGATAAAAACAACAAAGAAGGAACAATGCATTGCAGACCATAAACTTTGCCCCTCTGAGCAGTTCTTCTATAATCTCAAGGATTAGCTAAATCTCTATATTTGTGGGGTGGTAGACCCAGACTTTACCAGAAAAGTTGATAACATAATCTATGGTGTGACTTTTATTTTCCAAAAAAGGGAAACGTCTTTCTGTTTCTTCTGTGTCCCCTAGTAGCAAGCTTACATTTTAGCAATGCTAGAAAATGGCGGCATGAACTCTGAACCAGTCTCACCCTATTTATTAATCTACTTTCCACCCTGCAGTCAAAATGCTTTATCTGGAAAGACCTGTCCCTGATGAAGTCCCTTTATGGTCCCTTGATTCTCCAGGGAGAGAGTCACACACTCAGCATGGGCTACAAGGCCCTGCATGCGGGTCCCCATCAATTTCCCCACACTTACTACTTGCTCTTTCTGGCTCATGGGCCTGCTGAGTTCTTGTGGCCAGGGACCATCACTACCTTGTTCATTGCTGTATCCTCCACATTGAGTGCAGTTATGTGAATTTAGCTTCTAGGGGCTTGGTATATATTTGTTGAATAAGTGCAAAGACAATTACCTACTAGACTATAAGTTCCTAGAAGACAGACACCATAGACTGGTTTGTGGTTCTATCTCTCTAAACATGGGAGTGCTGAAATGATATTTAGAGGATTTTTAAACTCAGAGTTGCACTCCCTTGCTTTACATTGTATGACTTAGATTTATTAAAAGTGAAGTTTCTGGTGAAGAGCCTTGCTATTGTCCTTGTGCAAGCTTCGACTGGATTTTAACCTGCCTAGCCTTGATCACCATTTCCAGCCCATGCAGATGAATATCCATCCACACTCTCAACATGGCCTGCTTTAGTCAATAAACTACCATCAAGCAGTCCTGCATCCGAGCATTATCTTACAGGTGAGATATCACTATGATCCTGCACTTTAGGCCACTTGATTAAAATGTATGCACTTCTTATTGCTTTTAAATACTTGGAGAAAATTACCTTACTACATTGTGAGAATACTTTTTAGAACTAAACTGTTAACAAGGTTTGGGGTTTTTTAATGATATAACACCCAAAATATCTAAGGAACTGACATACTTTATCACCAAGAAAACAACAATTCCAATTAAATAAAAAGGCCAGAGAACCTGAACAGACATTTCTTCAGAGAGGACATAAAATGGCCAACATGAAAAGATGCTCAACATCACTAATCACCAGGAAAACACAAGTTAAAACCACAATGAGATATTACCTCATACCTGTCAGAATGGCTATCTTCAGTAAAATAATAAACAACAAGTGTTGGAGAAGATGTGGATTAAAGGGAAACCTCATGCACTATTGCTGGGATTGTAAAAGGTGCAGCAACTATCGAAAAGAGTATAGAGGTTTCTCACAAAATAAAAAATAGGAAAACATGCTCAAATTCACTAAATCATCCTAGAGATGCAAGTCAAAACCATAATGTCTCACACCTGTCAGAATAATGTCTCACACCTATTGTCAACAAATCAACAAACAACAAGTGCTGGCAAGGATGTGGAGAAAAAGGAACCCCCGTGCACTGCTGGTGGGAATGCAGACTGGTGCAGAACAGTATGGAGATTCCTTAAAAAATTAAAAATAGAACTCTCATTCGACCCAGTAATCCCACTTCTGGGGATGCATCCCAAGAAACCAGAAACACCAATCGGAAAATACATATGCGCCCCTATGTTCATAGCAGCACAATTTACAATAGCTAAGATTTGGAAACAGCCTAAGTGCCCATTAGTAGAAAAATGAATTAAAAAACAGTGGTATGTCTACACAATGGGATACTATGTTGCTGAAAAAATAAAGAACAGCAATATGGATGAACCTAAGGAGCATTATGCTATGCAAAACAAGCCAGTTGGAGAAAGATAAATATCACATGATCTCAGTCATATATGGAATATAATGGACAACATAAACTGATGAACAAAAATAGACCCAGAGACAGAGAAGCAGCAAACAAACCATTAAACTTCAGAGGAAAGGCAGGGGAGGAGTAAGAGATCAACCAAAGGACTTATATACATGCATATAAGCATAACTAATGGACACAGACACCAGGAGGGTGAGGGCATGTGCAGGGGGATGAGAATGCCTGGGGAGAGGTCAAAGGGGGAAAATGGAGACATATATAATACTTTAAACAATAAAGAATTTAAAAAATAGAACTGTCAGATGAAACAATCAATGTTTTAATTAATCAATTCTTGCATTTAAAAACAAGAAATAACGATTTCATTAAAATGTATGTTCTAATACGAATAGATATTTGGAATTACCTTCTAGTGCATATTTCATATCCAGAGCAAAAAGTGTCCACATAATTTCAGCACTTATTTTTCCCATATTCAGTTCTTGCGGAAACCTAAAATCAAACACATATTAGTGTATCAAAAATAAGAATGTGCCTAAAAAACCCACAAAAAGTAACTTATGTTACCTACATCCCACATTAATTATTATGTAGATTATAAATACTTTTACTTATGTGATTTCTCTCTATGAACTTCCCTAGATAGGAAAATAAAAACTACACACTGGAACGTTGTGATAAAGCAATATTGGGTGTCAGGAAAATAGACTCCATTAGATCAGCGACAATGTGATGGTGCCTGTAGCTCCTGATGGATGTCCTAGAATGGTTGTTTGTGTCTAAAGAGACTCTTCAGTTGTATCATACACTCCATCTTCATATGTCTCAATTTTGAAGATACATCAGATGAATCTAAGTAGCAGATACCATGTAATATCAAAACCACACCTCATATTCACCTGTTAGCAATTTTCTTGAAACAAACTTAAATACTTTCATTTCCTATTTGCTTACAATGAATTATTTCAAGAACGATTCCTCACTCCTCTGGTAAATGGCCCATGGTGGACCATTAGTCAGGACTACAGAGTTCGTTGGCAGGTCTGTGTTTTAGATTAAACAAGCTTAGGCTAAAGACAAAATTCCTACTGCTGCTGAACATGTACTCTGTATGTATTTTCAATCTTACAATAAGGCTCCTGGTAATACAAGCCGAGTGAATATACCAAAGTTTTTCATTACCTTGTAAACACTCACCCCATGCAAATATGTGAGACTGATAGTATTTTCTTTTTAACATATACATACTATCCTATCTAATAAAAGAATAATATGCAAATTGACCATCACAAGATGGCTTCCCCCATGTGGTCAAAGATGGCCACCACAAGATGGCCAGGAAGGGAGGGCAGTTGAGAGGGTCCCAGGCTGCAGGGGAGGGCAGTTGGGATGGACTCAGGCATGCAGAGGAGGGCAGCTGTGGGGGATCCAGGCCTGCAGGGGAGGACAGTTTAGGGGGGACCCAGGCCTATAGGGGAGGGCATTTGGGGGGGACCAGGCTGGCAGAGGAGGACAGTTGGGGGGGACCCAGGCCTGTGGGGGAGGACAGTTTGGGGGCACCATCTGGCAGGGGGATGGCAGTTAGGGGCAACCAGGCCAGCACAGGAGCAGTTAGGCATTGATCAGGCTGGCAGGGGAGTGGTTAGGAGCAATTGGCAGGCAAGAGGTTGGGAACCAACAGTCCTGTATTACATATACACAAATGACAAATGTTAAAAAACAAATATAGCCTGGATGGTGTGGCTCAGTGGTTGAGTGTTGACCTATGAATCTAGAAGGTTGAGATTCAATTCCAATCAGGGTACATGCCCAGGTTGCAGGTTTAATCCCCAGTAGGGGGAATGCAGGAGATAGTCAATCAATAATCCTCTCATCATTGATGTTTCTATCTCTCCCTCTCCCTTCCTCTCTGAAATCAATAAAAAAAATATTTTTATTAAAAAAAGAAAAAAATAGCTCTCACATTCATTTATATTTTGAGGTCTAAATTAAAAAGAATAATGTAATTCTGAATGAGATAGAAAGTATTACCTAGGTAAATATGACCTCTATATGACCTCAAATAAGAAAAAAACATTGACAGTATATGAAATATTTTAGCCCAAATTTCAACCAAAAGCAAGATATATGTCATCACATATTCCTTATCAACCACCATCTCTCAATTTATCTAATAATGTTGACTGATATTTTCAAACTTAAATGCAAATATACATTCATCAATTACTAACACTTAGGATTTCTTAAGAATCATAATCACAGTTATTGAAACATCTGTCTCAAAATTCCACTATATTATTCTTTTATAATGCCTGCTTACTTTTTGATTGAATAAAGGACTTTTTGTGTGTGAAAAATGTGCATATAATTTGAGTGTTTGGACTATGTTATTATTCTTTCAAAAAGGGTTTATTTTCTTCTGGTAGTAGTGTTTTAAGGTTGGGAGAGGTGACCTTCATCCAACTAGGGTCTAGGTTCATTCAACACAGGTCAATATTTATTCCTCCTCCTAAGATGTACCATTCACAACCCCAACTTAATGCTTGGGGTGTTTACCTAGATTCATTACTTTGTAGAGCCTGAATTTTAATTCTCCTGTTCTTATATTCAGTGCTCTCCATTTTTCAGCTGCTTTCTGTCTAGCTTCTCAGATTTTGCCTCTAGGTAAATCAGTCAGTGCCTCTAGGGAATAGATCAGCATGTATCTGTCATGTTATTCTAATAAATACATGCACATATCATAAAGATACAAAAAAATTCAGGGGAATAAAAATATCAAATCTATTCTCATAGTAATGCTTGGGCAAGAAGTAAAGGGAATTGGGCTAATAAGGATTCAATCAAATTTATAATGCTTTATTTTAGAAAAAAGTCTAAAAAAATCTATAAATTTGCGAGAAGTAAAATAAGAGATAGTATAATACAAATGGCTATAATGCATTTAGCATTTAATAAGTAACGTCTATAATAATAAAAGCATAACATGCTAATTAGATGAGATGTCCTTCTGGACAACCTTCCGGATGAAACTTGGGGTATAAGGGAAGCCTGGGACCCAGGTGCCAGAGGGAAGCCAGTGCTGGTAGTGGAGGGGTGGGAAGTGGGAAGGAAGGCCTACTTTTGCAAGAATTTTGTGCATCAGGCCTCTAGTTCTCTAATAAGTACCTATTAATTGAAAGCCTAAGATGTTTTGTGCACTGTGCTAAGGGCAGATTTCATACTAATAAACAAAACAGGCATGGTCCTTGCCTTTCTGAACTTTACAGTGTGGTATCTCATAAATATAAATATACATATATGAATTAAATATAAATAACACTAGGGGCCCAGTGCACAAAATTCATGCACTGTGGCGAGGGGGTTCCTCAGCCCAGCCTGCCTCCTCTCACATATTAGGAGCCCTCAGGGAGAGTCCTACTGACAGCTTAGGCCCACTCCTGGCTCCTCTTGGGGAGCGGGCCTAAGCCACAGTCTGGCATCTCTTTGTGGGAGGCAACCAGGATAATCAGGGGAAACCACCAACCCCATCACCCCGCTGCTGCAGCCACTGCCAGTCACTGCAGCCACCAAGGTGTTTTCATCAACATGGACTCCAGTCCCTTCACCATGAAAAAATGCAAATTCAGGCATTTTTAAGATGTGTCTTTCATAAGATATGGCATTTCTTACTTTCCTTCCTTCCTTCCTTCCTTCCTTCCTTCCTTCCTTCCTTCCTTCCTTCCTTCCCTCTTTCTTTCTTTCTTTCTTTCTTTCTTTCTTTCTTTCTTTCTTTCTTTCTTTCTTTCTTTCTTTCTTTCTTTCTTCCTCACCTGAGGCTATGTTTCCATTGATTTTTAGAGAATGTGGAAGAGAAAGAAAAAACAGAGAAACATCAAAGTGAGAGGAACACTTTGATTGGTTGTCTTCTGCAGGAGCCCTGACCTGGGCCCCAGCCAGGTAGGAGCCTACAACTTAGGTACATGCCCTTGGTCAGAATTGAACCCAGACCCTGCAGTCGGCAGGCTGAGGCATTATTCACTGAGTCAAACTGCCTAGGGCAGGATATGACATTTCTTAGCCTTCTAGCAGTGGACCTTCATTTTTTTTCTCCAGAAGTGTGGTGGAAAAACACTAGATCGCCTTTTTGGATTCTTATTACCCAAGTTACTAAGAATATTACCAGTGGCATACAGGGAGCTTAGCCAATGAGCAGTAAGAAAAGGTGTTTCCTCTGTAGTTCACTCCGATCACCAGCTTCACCCCTGCCCAGGCCTGTAACCTCTGGCTGAGGCTGCAGGCCTGGGCAGAAGATTCCCAATCCCCTCCAATCACCAGCTTCACAGAGCCCAGGCCTCTGCAATCCCTGGCTCTGATCTTGCCCCCTGCCATCGCTGGCTCTGCCCTTGCCCCACTGACAGCCTCTGGCCAAGGCTGCAGGCCTGGGCAGGGGACACCCAGACCCCTGCTTTGCTGGCTCCACTGATTGCAGGCTTTGCCCCTGCCTCTCCAATCACTGGCTCTGCAGATCCCAGGCCCCTGCGATCTCTGGCCTTGCCCCTGCCCAGGTCTGAGGCCTCTGGCCCAGGCCTTATGCCTGGGTAGGGCACCCTCATACCCCTCTGATCACCAGCTCTGCCCCTGCCCCCTCCAATCACCAGCTTTGCCCTTGCCCATTTCTGAGGCCTCTGGTGAAGGCCTCTGGCCTGGGCAGGGGACCCCCAGCCCCCTCTGATCACTTGTTCCACCCCTCAAGCCCCTGCCTTCCCTTACGCCTGCCTGGCTAACAGGCCTGACCATTTCAGTGGCGGGACTAAGCCAGACTGGGCACTGCCATCTTGTGGCTATGGGGATGGCCATCTTTGTGGCAGAGTGATGCCTAATTTGCATATTACTCTTTTATTAGATAGGATGTGGCTATGGGGGCGACCATCTTGTGGCTATGGGAGTGACCATCTTTGTGATGAAGTGATGGCTAATTTGCATATTAATCTTTTATTAGATAGGATAGATATAGATATAGATATTGTGGTAAGTTGCATGAAGAAAACTCAAAGTGAAAAGGTAGAGGTAATTGTGGGAAACAGTGGTTTTGTTACATCAAGTGTTTGGAAAACAACAACTGCTCATCCTTGGTTCTCAGGAGCTGTGGTAGCTGCTTATTTACAGTTGAGCATCACTTCTGTGATCTCTATGGAAATAGGAAGAAGCAGCATGAACAAGTTTGGTATCAGGCACCAGCAGTGATAGGAAACTGGGTGTGTGCTATAGGAGGCAGTGACACCATGGGGAACAGAAAAAAGAGCAACATGGGGAACAGCTCCATGGAGAATATATAGGAAGGGAGAATGAAGAACATTAAACTGTAGCTGAGAGGATAATGAGGAGCTAGATTAAAGCAGGGATGTAAAGAGCCAAAAATAAACTAAGTGGATGTTGTTTTTCTATCTGATTTTCTACCCTAAGGTTGATGTTACTTCAAAAAGCATGAGTTACAATTTTTAAAAAAATTACATCAATAAGTGCAAACTACTGAACAAAATGAAGCTAAGAGTATAAGGCATAGAAGAACATACTGAGGCAGTCATTCCCAGAAATTGCTTGAAAAAAGTAAGAGTTGTGTATGCTTTTGAAGGAGGATAAATATTAATTGGTGGAAGTGATGAGCTGTGCATCTCAGTTATATGAAAGTGACTTATAAAATATTTTTTATTTTTCTAGAGCTTTAATGAGATAACTTCAAAACAAGGGATCTAAAAATAAGCTGTTAGCCTCAGGATTTTCTCAGTTGCATGAGCAATATCCAGTTTGATTTTTATCTCTGGAGAATTGTGGTTTAAGGACTCTCAGTGCTATTAAACCCTCAACATTGCAAAACCTTAACCAAAACCAAACCATCATTTAAAATAAAAATGACACACTAGAAAAAAACATTCAATATAGAAGAGGCAATGAGATAATAATATTCATAGGAAAAGAACTGTTACAAACCTATAGGAAAAAGATGAACAGAAAAAATAACTAATGAGATCAATGGGCAAGTTAAAAAGAAAAAAACACAAAAGCAATGGGAGAGATATTCAATCTCTCTAATATTCAAAGACATTTTGATTGCAATAATAGTGACTTTTTTTTTTCTAAAAAAATTTCAAACTAGAAAACATAAAGAAAAAATTAGGCCTTGGTTGAACCTGATTACCAAAAGTTATCTAATGACTATAGGCTTCCAGTTTTTATGCTATTAAATTACCTGTGATATCCCCATAACCTTCTCTTATGCACTCTTGAAGTCCCATTTATGGGCTGTATTATCCCAATATATGAATAGACAGAATCTACTCTAATAAAAACGTAATATTTAAATTAACCATCACCCTGAGACACCTAAGCCACACCCACCAGCCAAGCCACGCCCAACAGCCCATCTGAGCAGCTATATGCAAATTAACCCAGTCAAGATGGAAGCTGGCAGCCATGGAGCTAGAGCAAACAGGAGACTTCCGTTGCAACTGCCTGCCTAGGCTGGCTGGGCCTCTGCTCACGGCAACAATGTTTCAATTATAGAAGCTGTGGAGCTGAAGCAAACAGGAGGCTTCCTAACCTGCCTAGGCCTCCACTCAAGGTAACAAAGTTTCAATTATAGAAGATAAATAAACCCTAGAAACCTGATTCCAGCCAGCCTTGCTGGGACATTGGGTCAATGGGAGCTGAAAACAGCCCTCAGCCCCTCATTCAAGCTTGCCAGTTACCCCAGTAGGGACCCAAACCCCTGAAGAGACTGTGGGAAGCCTGAAAATGGTCCTCAGCCCCTCACCCAGGCTGGCCAGGTACCCCAGTAGGGACCTGAATCCTGAAGGGGCTGTGGGAAGCCTGAAAATGGCCCTCAACCCCTCACCCAGGCTGGCCACACCCCCATGGGGTGAGGGTCCCCACAGGGGGGCTTGGCCAGCCTGCAAACAGCCATCAGCCCCTCACCCAGGCTAGCCAGGCACACCAGCAGGTGGACACCTCCTGAGGGGTCCCAGACTGTGAGAGGCCACAGGCCGGGCTGAGGGACACCCCCCCACCTGAGTGCACAAATTTTGTGCACCGGGCCCCTAGTAATATATAACTATTAAAAAGAGCTAGGTAGATCTGCTTGTATTGACAAGAAATGATATCTATTAGGCAGTGTTAAGTTAAAATAAATTACAGATTAATAGTGTGCAAAATATGTTCCAATATTTTGCAAAAAGAACAATATAAAATAAACATTATTAACTGCATATCTATGCTTGTATGAATAGAAAATATTAGTTGAATTACTGAAAATTTATAAGGCTTGGCTGAGGGGAATCTTAGTTTTGTGTTTTACTTATTTTCTTCACCAAAGTGATACATAAACATTGAAACCTGTACTTTTTATCTATGGAGCTGAATAAGATTAGTTTTGTGACCACAAAGCTTTTTAAGCAATATCTCTTGATATAAAATCAATGGAATTTTACTATGCAAATTTTTTAAAGATGCATTTGTATTTCTTACAAAATTTCTATTTGTTGTTATTATTCTCATTTTACAACTGAGAAATTGGTTGTCAAGATTTGAGACTTGAACTGCTTTTCCAAAGCTCATGATCTCTCCAATAAAGAAGAAAATATTCAATTATATATCTATTAGAGGCCTGGTGCACGAAATTCATGCATGGAGTGGGAGTGGGGGGTGGGGGTGGTGTCCCTCAGCCCAACCTGTACCCTTTCCAATAAGGGACCCCTTGAGGGATGTCTGACTGCCCATTTAGGCCCAATCCCATGGGGTATCGGGCCTAAACGGGTAGTCAGACATCCCTTTCACAATCCAGGACCGCTGGCTCCCGACCTCTCGCCTGCCAATTTCCCCTAACCACTCCCCTGCCAGCCTGATCAATGCCTAACTGCTCCTGTGCTTGCCTGGTTGCCCCTAACTCCATCCCCCTGCCAGGATGGTCTCCCCTAACTGTCCTCCCTAAAGGCCTGGGTCCCCCCCAACTGCCCTCCCTTGCTGGCCATCTTTGACCACATGGGGGCAGCCATCTTGTGATCGTCAATTTGCATATTGCTCTTTTATTAGATAGGATATCTATATCTATCTATATCAATATATCTATTTATATCTATATATTTGATACTTGAAAAAGACATGAAGATAACTTTGTTTACATTCATTTTGGACTCCGGATATTAATGATTAAGAAATGCATCCTAAAACATGGAACAAGTCAATGGTAGAATCAGAAACTGAGCTTATGTGTCTTGGCATTATTTCTTATTCATTCTTTTAATGACAATAATAATAATTCCCAAGCATTAAAAATATCCTCACAGCTTATATCGTTTTATTTTTTTTTGTATTTGCCTACTGATTTTGCCTTAAAATATTTAGAGTTCAAAACATTACTTTTATGTTTATGCAAGAGTTCCTATTTAAATCTAAACCTCAATCTCTACCACTTGCTAAGCTCCACTATGCAGAAGACAATCTCTGGGGTTTGAGATATTTTCTGATATCTGCTTTAGAAGAAGTGTTGGTTACAGCTCACTATGATATGCTGATTTCAAATTTGGTTGTGCTTGCTGTTACCTCTGGAGATAATGAATATTCTATGCTAGAAAAACAGAACTTAAAGCTAATTTATTTACTTAATAGTTACGTAGGTTCTTCTGAAGTCTATATGCTAGTTAAAAAAAAAAAAAACATACAGAAAACCGCATTTAATCCTAAATCTAGGCAGCAAACTGAGTCATTAACTCTGCGACAATCCGTAGCATCTTCCCTCTTCTACCCTTCTGTGGATTCCTCCTTTGACGTCCCTGTGGAATTGCTTGTCCCTTTCCTATCGCTACTGTCACATCTCTAATTCAAGCCTTTACTCTTACTTGCCTCAAGAATCGCACTCGCCTGTTAGTTTATCTGCCTGCATCCTTTCCTCTTCCCTCACACTCTTGTATTACAACCCAATTTACCTTTTGAGAACACGGGGCCATAACATTTGGAGCCACAGTTTAAAACCATCAATTGCTTGTCACACTTTCATTAACAGAGAAAAGTTGCAACTCATTGTGACTTTCCGCACCAGGGATGATCAGACCCTAGCTTTAACTTCTGTCTCTACTCTCAAACACTGTCCATGCTCCAGCCACCCAGATTACTTATAATTTCTCAATATAACTGAGGCTGATGGTCATTTTTCCCTGTCTGTTCTCTCTCCTCAATTTTCATTTGATCATAAATACTCTCTTCCTTCAAATTACAGATCAAGTATCACCTCCGTCTAAAGTCTTCTGTTGTATTTAAGGCAGAGTTAAAAGTGACTCATTATCGCTGAACCACAAGAGCAAAAAATAATGTATACTATGGCTACAAACTCTATCATTGCTTGCTTAAGATTAAGAGCTAGTAATAGCATTGGAGAATAAATTTTATAATTTTACTGTTGACACGAGATTTAACTTACCTAGTATAATTTTATTGGCATTGGTTTTATAGTTCAAAAGTGAAGAAAATAATATTAATATTATTTTGCTTTAACAAATTTTGTATAACATTAGAAAACATTTTTCTTCACTACCACATAATATGAATGATGCTTACACAGTCATTCCTATATCTACAAGATTGAAACAATTCCAGATTCCAGTATATAACCTGGAGGCAGCATCTGCAAAGCTGACAATTTGTAGAAAAATTTCTTTAAACCTACCAACCTAGTGGGAAAGGGAGGATAAAAGTTTTACAACTATGAGCAAAATACTACAGACGAAAGAAGCAAATCAGTACTTGGAGCGAGAGGAGCAATCTAGTATTTTTCATAGCAGATTTTTATCAAGCTGGCTACATTTTGTTTCCAACTTTTAACAGGCCACAAATAACCATATTCCAGAAAGAGTGCTATTTGCACTGTGTCCAAATTTCCTTTGTAGATTTGCAAATACACAATCCCACTTTGGCATCAGATTTTGTAAGTTTTATCTGTGCTATATACCCAGTACCAAATCATGATTCAAAGGCAGAGTTGTTTTGTTCCAACACATCCCACAGATGAGTATTTTTGCCCTTTCTTTGCATTGGCTAAGAAATCTACACCCTCTGCCTGTTTGCTAGAGGCCTATTCAGTTTAACACAGTTCTGGTTATTTCCTCTGCACAGTCTACACTAGCATAATGTAGTGGTTAAACCTCAATCCAATCCGAAGTGATATAGATTTGATTTCTCCTCTGCTATTTAATAATTTGCCCAGTAGAGCAGGGAGTAGTCTCTTTAAAACTCAATTTCCTCATCTGTCAAATGGAGGTGATAAAAATTGCATAATTTGGGATTATTTCTAGGGCTGTGGTGAGGATTAAATAAATTTTACATGTAAATACTTTGTACAGGCACTGGAACATAGGGAACACTCAGTAAATGTTTACTGATAATAACATTTTAACTCTAAATGAGATATATAGGAAAATATTATTTAGATTTCATTGATTTCTAATGTGAAAATTATCACAGAAACTGAATGGAAATTTACATTTGTTAGTTTTAATTCCTAGAAAAAAGTTGCTAATAAAATTAATGGCAATAGATTGATTACAGAGGGAATTTTTATGTACTCACAGGAGTAAACTGGTTTCATAAACTTCAGAAATCTCTAGTTACACACTAACAGTTTATATGCTAATTATAAATAAATTCTGAACTACCATACAGGCAGGATTGAAAGAGGTTTTAACTTTCCACAACTGTTTCCTAACATTGCAGGAATTTATATATAGATTTGACACACACATCAAAACAAGTACGCATATACTATGTATACTAATTATCCACATTAAAAAAAAACTAACTCATTCTCATACTAGTCTGAATTTGTGAGGTTTTACTACACACAAATTAAGTTTTCAAGCTTCACGTGTTCATTTTCAATGCAGTTGTAGCAATCTATCATTTATGAGAGGTTTAATGAAATAACCGACCCACACTAACATTATTTTAATGTCTCCTGTTTTTAATTTGCAGCAATTAATACAAAGCATAAACATTTTAAACCTTGAATCCTGTGAGACACAACAGTTTAATAACCCAATTAGTCTTGCAAATATCTTAGCAAAATAAGGAAAACAATCTACCATTGTCAAAATTTGATAGTACCGACTCATTATTCACAACAGATAAAATCAGAATCCATTAAATGTGAAATATAGTTTTGATATGCAAAGTCTGTCTTTGAAGAAAAGTGTGTTCATGGCCACAAATGAGTCATAGATGAGAAAGCAACGGTGTTGTTAGAGTGTGTTGAATATGCAACTGAAGCTTTATTATTATAGCCAGAATTCAAGAGACATTTTGTTTGCTGTGCTTTCCCCCCCTCCACATTATTAAAATTTAAAAAGTCAGCTTTGGTTCCTATATTCTCCATTTAAGAATACTTGACATACAATTAACTACAGTATCAGGAAGAGAACAGCCAAGGAGAATGAACTTTATTTAAGCAGGACTCTACTAGTAAATGATCAACTAGCCTTTCACATTAAAACCATATTCAAGGAAAATTAGAACATATCATAACACTATAGTTCAGGGTGAAAGTCATTTGGAGTGTGAACTCATCTAACTGAACATTTCCCACGGTGATAATTTTTCCCTTTGTGTTTAAGTTCACTTATACCAAAAACAAGTGGATCACCAATGCCATTTAAATCCAATCACTCGTGCCTCCTATTTTTTTCTTTAAATGTACATTTACAACTAAGGCATTATTTTAATGAACTAGGATATTTAAAGACATATTTAATTTAAATGTGAAAAATAAAATTGTGGATAGATCCAGATTAACTATTAAAATTAGCATTTGTAAGAAAATGAAAATGCCACCTGGCAGTAGCAAAGGCGGCGGAGAGGGCCAGAAATGGACTACAGACCTTGTAGTATGCCTATAGGGCAGTGCTTCTCAACCTTCTGGCCCTTTAATACAGTTTCTCATGTTGTGACCCAACCATAAAATTATTTTCATTGCTACTGCATAACTGTAATGTTGCTACTGTTATGAATCATAATGTAAATATCTGATATGCAGGATGGTCTTGGGCGACCCCTGTGAAAGGGTCGTTTGACAGCCAAAGGGGTTATGACCCATTGGTTTGAGAACCGCTGCTATAGGGGAAATAAGTGGAATTGACTGGATTCAGATAAGTATTTCTGAAGCTATCCCAGCACTTCCTGATTAAGTATCTGGGGAGAACAAGTCTTCAGGTTCGCACTGCAGGGCAGGAAGCTTGAGGCAGTAGAAGAAGGATGAGAATTACCATCTGAGGAGCTTGTAGACAAAGCCAGGTACAGGGCGAGGTGCTTTGCCTGCATGGTCTCTTCTAGTCCTAATAATGGTCCCACGGGTTACATTTCACCTCCCAATTTGATTTTGTAACTGTTGAAAACAGTCTTTAATATGTTGTAAAACTTTTCTAATATCTGATGGATCAGTCTGTCTCACTCAAACATGTTAGGTCACTAACTAAGCCTCTCAAGCTACCTTTATCTTTGCATAGTTAAAACACAGTCCTCTTTCTTTATTTTTACTTTTTACTTATGTATAATAGTCTCCCATTATCCATGTGAGAAATGCTCCAAGACCCCTAGCGGATGACTGAAACTCGATAGTACCTAGCCCTTTATACACTATTTTTTTCCTATGCATATATACCAGTGATAAAGTTTACTATAAATTGAGCACAGTAAGAGCCTAACAACACTAAATAACAATAAAATTGAACACCTGTAACAATATCTACTCTATAAAAGCAAAATATTAAAATTAACCGTTTCTCCGAGATGGGTAAGCCACGCCCACCAGCCAATCAGAGCAGCTGTATGCAAATTAGCCCAGCCAACATGGCAGCCGCCACTCACGGACCTGAGTAAACAGCCCTTTCCATTGTGGCAGGAGCGAAAGTGAAGCTGTGCCCACTCAGCTCAGCTCCGATTAAACTGCCTCTAGCAAAACACAGATTTGAAACATTTGAAACAATGTAACAATCATAGAATCCTCCGGAGCTGAAGGAAAGAGCAGCTCCGGCCTAACCAGTAAAAGTAACAATTGTTTCATTATAGACGCTGCGAGGTGAGGCAGAGGAGGCTTCGTTAGTTAGAAGACCGCCTTAAAGGAACAGTGTATCAATTATAGAAGATAACCCCAGGCCTTCAAGGAACAGTATCAATTATAGGAGAAAAAACTCTAGAACCTGCGTCCAGCCAGCCTTGCTGGGACGTTGGGTCAATGGGAGCTGTGGGCAGCCTTAAAGCCCCTCACCCAGGCTGGTCAGGCACACCAGCAGGTGGACATCTCCTGAGGGGTCCCAGACTGCGAGAGGGCACAGGCCGGGCTGAGGGGCCTCCCGAGTGCACAGAGCGGCTGCAGGGTGAGACAGCGCAGGACCCAGGACCCGTGATGGGAAAGAGGCAGCAGTGGACCTTCATTTTTTTTTCTCCAGGAATGTAGTGGAAAAACCCTAGATCGCCTTTAGGGATTCTTATTACCCAAGTTACTAAGAATATTACCAGTGGCATATACCGGGACTTGGCCAATGAGCAGTCAGAAAAGGTGTTTCCTCTGTAGTTC
>PVJC01006565.1:0-11760 GCA_004026665.1 Murina feae
ACATGCCCTTGACCAAAATTGAACCTGGGACCCCTCAGTATGCAGGCTGATGCTCTATCCACTGAGCCAAACTGGTTAGGGCAACATTTCTAATTGACTTGCAAACCAGTGAATCAGGAAGATTTCAAAAAGCAAGAGCCGAAGAGTACCCATTCTTCCTTGGTGATTTAGGACTTACCCTTCCCAGTTTAAATGATCTTCACCCTGTCTGTATGAAAAGAATAAGAAAGAATTGCATCCTGTAGTTACATCGGTGCCCATGGTCACCATACTACCATTCTCTCTTCAGTGACTTGGCAACCATGCATGACACTCATCTACAAGGACTAAAAAGCATGACAGTCCTGGAGGAGGTTGAACAAGAAGCTGTTGTACTTCATGCTGACGCTTCAACCCTGTTCAATCTAGGACCAGGATTAGAATGGCCACAAAGGAAGGAAATAGATGTCATTTGATGTAACATTGGTTAATAGATGCGAAGTGTCTACCACAAAATGTTCTTTTGGAAAATATAGTTTGTCTTATGTTAAATATGATTTAAAAAAATAGAAAACTTCTTATTCTTGGTCTACATATGTTTCTTGTCCAATTACATTCTACCATTATAATGCAACTATAATGCAAATAGTAATGTCCATCCTGCTTGTATGTACAAAAGCTCTAGGTATAGTAATCCTATTTGTATTTATAAAAATAATTCAACTGTGCATTTTTTTTTCAGGCATGTTTTATTTGGGCATTTCTACCTATCTCACCTAAAAGACTCTCTCTTCCACATCATAATTAAAAACTTGAAATGTATAACTTATGATTTGGTACATAATAACTATTTAGTAAATACAACCTACCATGGGTATTCCACTTATAATTCAAATAAAGTCAACTGCAACATAGTCTGTTGAAACAACATAATCTAGATTAGGAAAATGGATATATAATTTCTACTAATATGTCCACCAATCACTGTGTTATTAATAAAAATTTCCTTGTTAGACATAACACCTTTGAGATGCACAGAACTCAGAGGAGTATAGAGTCCAGAATGGCCAACAGGCAAGAGGAATTCCAGTCACAAACAAATCTTCCAAAAGGGTTCAGACTCAGCCAATTTCACTGGCCAATTCTGGAGCACCAAGATGGCCAAAAGTAGTATATCAATGGTCACAAAAGGCCCTGAAGAAAAGAAAGACTAGGGCATGGGGATTTTCAATGGCATATTTATATTACTGTTCCTTCCCAGTATACAGCAAATTCTCCTTTTCTTTTTTTTCTTTTTCATTTAGAAATAACCAAGTTCCAGATTTCCTTCCAAATGGTAAGAGGACCTTGAGCTTTAAAATTAAAGGAAGTGCTTGAGGTATAATAGCTTTGGAAAGGTACCTGGAAATTACTCTAGAGATTATCTCTATCATTGCTGCCTGAATATGTATGAAAGGTGGTATAAATTGAACTGGGCCTAAATAAAGGGTCTGCTATTCAGGATCATGGTAAATATGACTGACTCTCTGAAACTGCAAGCTTTTGGATTGTGACATCCCTGTTAATAAGCTCCCCGGGCTTTGCCTAATCCACGATGGAAACTCATATAGGCATTTTCAAAAATATTACTCTAAAGGTGAAAGATCATGTGACAGTAAAGATTAGGGATTTCACTGAAACTCAGGAACTTTACAGGAAGTATAAATGCGTAGCCTCAGACTTTTTGTGAAGTGTAATTGAAAGAACATGGGATCTAAGACATTCAAATATGCAGGCTACCTTATCATGCTCTCAAAATCATAAATTTATTAGTTTCCACTTTTGTGATGCTAGAAGCCCAATGCACAAAATTCATGCACTTGAGGGGTTGAGGTGGTCCCTCAGCCTGCCCTGCACCTTCCTGCAATCCAGGAGCCCTCGGGGAATGTCCGACTGACACAGAGGTGGGTGAGGCTTCTGCCACAACCACTGCACTCAACAGCGGTGAGCTGGCTTGTGGCTGAGCAGCACTCCCCCTGTGGGAGTGCACTGACCACCAGCTGTGGTCCTGCATTGAGTGTCTGCCCCTGGTGGTCAGTGCATGTCATAGCAATCAGTAGTTCTGCAATTCAGTCGATTTGCTTATTAGCTTATTATATAGGACTAGAGGTCTGGTACACAAAAAATTGTGCACTCAGGGGGTCCCTTAGCCTGGCCTGTGCCCTCTCACAGTCTGGGACCCCTCAGGGGATGTCCACCTGCTGGCGTGCCTGGCCAGCCTGGGTGAGGGACTAATGGCCGTTTCAGGCTGCCCATAGCCCCTTCAGGGTTCGGGTCCCTACTTGGATGCCTGGCTGGAAGCAGCTATCTGGTATTTATTTAACTTCTATAATTGAAACTTTGTTGCTTTGGTCCCCCTGCTCAAAGCCTGGGTTGTCCCTGGCAACCCAAGGTCCCAGCCCCACAGGTACCTGAGGTTTGTTTATCTTCTATAATTGAAATTTTGTAGTCTTGAGTAGAGCTCAGGGCCTGCAGGCCCTGGCTTCCTCCATTGCCCGGGGAAACTCCAGTTCCATGGCTATCACCATCTTAGCTAATTTGCATATTTGCTCCTGCTTGGTTGGTGGCCATGGCTTGTGGGTGTAACAGAGGGTCAATTTGCATATTACCTTTTTATTAGATTATATGTGGCAATCAATGGGTTTTTACTCCTGCCACAGCTTCTGGAGCTAATTGATATCACCTTCTTTACTCTGTATGTGTTATTATCTTCCCTACCTCCTCTCTTCTGACTTCCGTGTGACTTCTCATGACCCTGTTATTTGGTCTTAGTTTTCTTTCTTTCTTTTTGTGTCTTTACAGCACCAGAGTAAGAAGTATTTGATTGGCCCAGCTAATTGTACATCATTACTTTTTAGATAGAAAAATTTCCTGGTAAGTTACTTTTAGACTTTTGGCCAGTCTACAAACTGGCTGTACTTGGGTCACTCACTAACAAAGATGACCACATGAGCAGAGCCTTCAGTGGAAATCTGAAGAGGATGTGGGAGAGAAAGGCACCGTGATCCATCTAAATACATTATCCCTCAAGGTACTCATGCCTCTTCAGTTATGGCCAAATACTGCAAAGTAAAGATATCAACCAATTTTTAATTGCAGTCATTCACTCAGTTGTCTGTGGCTCACTCTCTCTGTGCAAAGCATTGCATATATCAGTTAATATTATTTGTCCCTAGAAATGAAAGTAAAATTTTTATATTTCTCCTATTTAATAAGAAAAGCTAAGAGAGAAACAACTGAATAAAGAATATGATTATGAAATGGCAGCACAGATATTATTATACATAATAGGTGTAGCATGAGGCTGTATGGTGTGGGGGAACAAGTACTGAATATAAGTTTTTTGCTATAAGCTACAGAGTAACCTTGAATAAGTTACTTTTATCTCCTGAGACTATAGTTTCTTATTCTTAAAATGAGTGTAAAGATGTAAGGGTGCAGCTCTATCTTTTTTAAGATTTTTTTGACATTGCTATTAGTTATCTAACTAGGATTTAGAACAGAAAAAATTATTTAAAATACTGATGTTAGGAAATAATTTAACACCTATCCTATAGGCAAACTGTATCATAATTGTAATTTTATACTAATACATTTTGTCTTATTTCACAGTCTATTTCAATTATTATGGTATAGAGTCAGATTATAACACTCTACTCGAATTGTTCCACTGATAACTTTTGCCTTTTGAACTGAATAGTCAATCAACTTATGTGTAGTTCTTCTAATTTTTAGACTATCTCAAACTTAAATAAGTATTATGGTTACCTCAGATTTAGAGTAAAAATAACACAAATACTGAAATGAAATAAAATCACTCAAATACTCACAAATGAGTATTATGGTTACCTCAAATTTAGACTCAAAATAACAGGGACACAGTTCACATCCCACAGTGGAATGAATTGACATCAAAGTTTGATCTGTGTGTGCCTTACTTTATGCACTTTGCCTGTAGTTTGCATGCAACATGATAACAAAAGCCGGGCAGTTTGTACAAACATCACATAGCCATTTCTCCTACTGTTGTTTTAAACTTTAACCTCTTTGAAAAGAAAACTTAGTGCAGTTGGTACTTCCATCTGTGTAACTAAGAAATATCCAGTGTTCCATAGTCTCCAATCACTTTGTGGAACAATTGTGAAGTTCAGAAGCCAGTCAGACCTGTGTCAAATGCCAGTGTCATCATTTACCAGTTGCATAAAGCATCCTAGGTAAGTTGAAATCTCTGGCTTCCAGTGATATATTACAGGAGGCAATGTGTGGTACCTCACAGGGAGCATGGTGTGAATTGGAATTTGATATGCATAGGAGCTCCTTAAGTTCCTTCTTCCCTTTGTCCACCTTTTGCATTCCTCACTACCAGTGATTTTTTTAATGATGTACTTTAAGCAGTCACAACCGAGAAATCGACTAGAAGAAAGTTCCTTCCGATTACATGAACTCCACTCTAGAGGAGTTAAATTAACTTTGCAGAAACCATCTGCCTGAACAGCACTGCAGCCCTATGAAATCAGTAAGGGCAGCGACTCCTACAGAAAATCCCATAGAAGTAAAACCAAGTCATCAAGTGGTTTGACTGAGATCACTTAGAAGGTAAGTTATAAATGGATATCCAATAATATAATTTACTAAAAGAGTTGATACAATGGAATGATATCCCTGAATGTTACAGTGAAGAGTTCAAATTAGTAAGCAATGTTTTGCCAAGTGCCATACTACAGAACACGATGACATCATCGATAACTCTGCAAAGAAATGCAATATAAGGACAGCCCTAACAATGAACAATATGAGTATTGCAATCATTAAAATACATTTGGAAATCCAATCTCTGCAGAAAACAGAAAGTCTTTTGAGACAAGCAATGGATTTTTTCATGTAGCATAAGTATACACTGAACCAACTAGATATGATGAAATATTTGAAACTATTAAATAACATTATTTTTTTGTTTTATTTTGAGGTAGCAGATACTCCCAAATGTCTTTATAAATTCTACTGAGTATCCATGGGGAGAAGGTATTTGAGACTGAAAGAAGATATGGAAAGAGTAATTTCTGTTTATCCATTTCTGGCTCTCTTAGTAATAAGTGATAACAAGTTATATTTAATCACACTTTTCTTTTAGTGGCCATGAAATGGATTCCCTAGAGTTTTGCATTACTCTTTAAATGAGATAAGTATATTCAACTGAGGGAATTATCCACATCTTTCTATAAATGCTTGTTCATTATAGATAGGAAAGCTAGCCTAAATTTGTTTAACTCCTTTACTTTAGATCAAAGAGTAAGTTGTACAAAAGAACACCAGAAATAGAACTTAGATTCCTTAGTGCTTGGTCTACAACAAGTATGTCAAACTCACAGCCCACAGGCCGCATTGCAGCCCACAATGAATATTTTTGTGGCCCAGCCAATATAGCAGTATGTAAGAAATGTTTTAATAAAAAATTCATAACTTAATTTTTACAATATCCTGTTATACATAATCCTATCTAATAAAGAGAAAATATGCTAATTGACCCTCACATCATCACAAAGATGGTGGTTCCCAGGCCAATAAGGAGGGAATATGGTAATTGACTGACCCACTCTCAAAGATTGTGGCACCCATAGTCAATAAGGAGGGGATATGCGAATTGACTGCCACACCCTCAAAGATGGCAGCAATCACAGCCACAAGATGGCAGCACCCAACTCCCTCAGCCCCGCCAGAGTGGCAGGCACAGGGCAAGGCCCTTGCTGTGCACCTGCCTTCAGAGTTCCCCTGTCTTCTCAGCCCCCCAGCCGCCCAGAGCCTGCCCGAGGTGTAGGCAAGCCTCAGATGTCAGCTGCCCAGCCTCCCAGGGCCACCAGAGGTTCAGGTAACCAGAGCCAGCTGAGGCTTGCACTGCCAGCTGTGGCAGCAGCAGAAGTGTGATGGCAGCATCGCCTTCCCCTTATCCCTGTGTTGTTGCCCAACCCTGAGGGCTCCCAGACTGTGACAGGGGGCAGGCCAGGATGAGGGACTGCCCCCTCCAGTGCATGAATTTTCATGCACCAGGTATCTAGTTATTAATAACAAACTACAACATTCACTGATGACTGATTGCTATAATCGTGTTGTATTCATTTCCCTTACACGTGTTATGCACAAGCACACCATTTCTCTCCACTAATACTAGCAGTGAATATTTTAGCAGTTGATTGCCACTTCATTAGTCTTGAACTGACTTGCTTAGTCAACAAGAAATATTTTTTTAATAAATTTTATTGATTTTTTACAGAGAGGAAGAGAGAGGTATAGAGAGTTAGAAACATCGATGAGAGAGAAACATCGACCAGCTGCCTCCTGCACACCTCCTACTGGGGATGTGCCCACAACCAAGGTATATGCCCTTGAAATCAAACCGGGACCTTTCAGTCTGAAGGCTGACACTCTATCCACTGAGCCAAACTGGTTAGGGCAAGAAATATTTCATTTTAGGAGAACAAGAAAAATAGGTTTATTTGCATTACACTTATTAATTTGTGCAGTTATTCAGTGTCTGGTAAGTTAATGTTCAAGAAAAAAATCTTAATTTTTATTAAAGTGTTCTATTATTTTATGTTAATGATTCCTCATTTATTTTAGCCCTTTGTAGTCAGAATGTCTCTATTGAAATAAACCTATGTTTTTATGATAATTGAAGCTTTTGTTTTTTGTAGCCCACATAAACTTAAACCTTATTTATTTGGCCTGTGTTAGCCTTTGAGTTTGACATGCTTGATCTACAAGCAACCTTCCCCACCGATTATCCTTTTCTCTTTCTCTCCTTTCTCTTGCTTTTCTTGTAACCATCTCTTCAAAAAATTATTTATATTTTTCTTGCCTTAAGAAGGACCATAAACCTCCTAATTATAAACAATATCTGAAACTTAACTATTAATAATTGTTTACTACTTCTCTCTATAGTGCTTGAGATCATTTTTAAGTAAAAGAAAAAAAAAGATATTTCATCTCAGTACAGAGTGTGGGATGGGCAAGCCTCCAAGTATTATGCTGCAGTCTTAGAGAACAAGGTAAAAATAATTATTTCTTTCCATAAATGACTCCCATTGTAAATGATTTTAACAGTTAATTTCACTACTGAACAGTCAATATGAGCTAGAAAAAAAAAATCTTCAAATAAATATATGTGTTTACAATGCAAGATGTCAAAAATCCCCTTCATGCTTTTTGACCAAAGGTACACAAAGGCAATGTGCCTAATGCTCCAAGACCAGTGAACGGAGCTGCTGAGATCAGACTTATCCATCACGGTTTAGCTTTTTCCTCACATATGTGGCTGAGAGAGTTGGAGAAGCAAAGGTTGGGGTTCTCAGCAAGTGCTGGCATTGCAGGGCACAGATATCACACAGCTCCCATCCAGGTCAGGACACCTAACACTGACATTCTCTTGGGTGTCCCCACACAGGGACAGTGCAAAAAAGGATGGTATCCACTCAATTCCTCATTTGTTGACCAAAGTTGTGTATTACTCAGTGTATTTTCTCTAGTATACCTCAGACTTCAGGATGAGTTCCAAATGTCTGATAGTCACCATCTGTCTAGCTTTAAAGGAGATTTTCCAGCATTTCAGGATTCCAACTGGGATTTATAAAGTACGTTTTGAGAGAGGAAACTGCAATCACTAGAATGGAGAATCAGGCAAAATTGGAGCTGTTTTCTAAGACGTGGAGTTCAAACGGAAAAAAACAACACTCAAAGTGTGCTCTTTTGAAAAGTTTTTATAAAGGCAATAATATTAATTTATATTTCTTATAATTCAGGAACTTGTATCTTTCAGAATTTACTGTTCTGTATTTTACCATATTTTCCAAGTAAAGTTGTACCCTTCAGGAGTAAAAGCTTATAATTTTGAGATAGAAAGGTATATTTCCTATGCCTCCTTGGTCTTTACATTTGTCCTAGAGGCCCAGCACGCGAAATAGTGCCAGACCCAGACCCACCACGTAGCAAGACCCATCAGTGCACCTCCTGGTGACCAGTCATTTGGTTGTTACAGCATTACAGTCACTGGCTTTTTATAATATAGATGATTTGGGGCATAAGGATTAAAAGCTATCTGTCACACAGAGACTCCTAAAGTTGGAATATAAGACCTTTCACATATACATGACCTCTACCCACTACTGCAGTCTTTAACCCTCCTCAGCAACTATATTAACAAATTGACAGTTACTTTATATATGTTTTCTCTCTTCCCCTTTTGTCTTCTACAAACACTCTTCTGTCCTTTTTATTTTCCTTTTTTCATGGGTGATTTCAATTTGAAGATTGAAATATTGAACTTAATATTTAATTAAATATTAATAGAGACTAATATGAATGAGTAAAATGAGACTCAGGTGGTTAAAATGACTGGTCTATAATACAAATGCTAAACTTTAATAGATCTGGGTTCAGACCGGGAATTTAACGCCATGGATTTTACCTTTATCATGCTAGTATTTAAGTACTTTGCAGCAGCATTCTGAAGCAAAACACTTTTAAAATTTTTTCTACGAATGACTAAATTATAAACATGTGGGAAATGTGATTGCAGCTCCCTAGTGGAGTTTTTCAATTAATGACTCAATGTTTTGAAAAACTTCCATGGATATAATCTATAGGACAATATCACTGAGAAAAGAAATAGTTTATAGATTTTGTCCAGGGGACTACGTAAATGCTGATGTTCATTTTAGCCCTAAAATTGTATAAAATTATTCATATTAGCTGATTCAGGTCCTGTGTGACAACCTTAAGTGAGCTACTCTATGTCGGAGAGAGAAAGGCACAGCATTCTCTTAATGGAGGTAAAAGACTCCCTTCTTCAGTATTTGAAAACTACTGCCAGTTGAGACTGGCACTGATTATTTGACAGGAATAAATTTCCATATTGCCATGCACAAAGTAATCATGTTGGTTATTAACAATTACTTCCTAGACATCTATGCCCAAAAGCATCTCGGAGTTAAATGAAAGATAACTAAACATCTTACATGAAAAAAAATAGCAGTTTCTCAATTTCAAGAGAAGCATGGAGCAAGAGTTGAAGAGATCCTTTTGTTCATAACCAAGCCAACCAAAAAATTACTGGAAACAGCAGACCATAGATTTCAGATGGAGAAACAGAAAAATAAAACAACAAAAAAATGATGTGGAGTTGAGAAGGTGATGAGAAAGTTTAAACAAATCTAGACTCAGCATCTTCTTCCAAAATCTCCTCCCAATTAATGCCCCTCTAAGTGAATGACACCATCATCTACTTCCTTGTCTCAGCTAGAAACCAGATTCATTCTGAGCAACCCTTTAATACACGCAATTAGTGATCAAATACTGGTGATTCCATTTCTTTCAAATCTATTGGATCCAATCCCTCCTGTTCATACCCGTTTGCTTGACCATAGTTTAGATTCCCATGATCTCTTAATGTGTTGTGTCTCACCCCACAAAGGCCATCCCCCATACTACCAGAGAGAATTATCTAGACCCCATCTGGTTGAGATGCCCTACTCAAAGTCTTCTAGGCCCGCTCTTTGCCATCAGAACCACACACAAAAAAAATGATTTTTATAACTTTGTCCCTACTATCCTTCTAGTGCCATTACTCCAACAAACTTCGCATTCCAAACAAATATCCCAAATCACTCCCAATCCTCTGGATGCATGGGAACATATTCCCAGCACTTCTTGTTCTATGGGAATAGGTGAGAGTCTCTCCACATCTCTACTTTGCCAGTTCCTACTACACTTCGGGATTCTCAACCCATTCCTATGATCTCTACTTCCATTTCCATTACCTGATCTAAATGTTCAGATTTCTCTTTGTAGGAGCCTTCAGCAGTCTCTCCCCATAGCTTACCTTTCTCAAAATTGTATCCTACATGGTAACTAGATGATCTTTTCAAATCTGGTCATGTTACTAACTTGCTTGAGACTTTCAATGCGTTTCTATAGCTCTGAAGACATGGACTCCTAGTCAGGGACACATGACCCTGACCTCTCTCATATCACCAGCTCACTGACTTCCCTTCTCTCACTGTCTCTTTAAACTGAGACCACAGTTTTCTATTCTCAAAACTTCCATGTTCTAGGCCCATTATGCCCAATATTTATACATGCTCTCCTATTTTTATGAAAGACTTACTCACCAGTCATCTCTACCACATCAATTATATGACTCCCATACATTATTTAAATATCAGCCCTTTGCCAGGCACATATACACCTTCTGGCTGGATGATACTCCTTTGTCTGGGCTATCATAGCACCATACTCCCTTTTTTTAAGCTCTTATATAAAATTAAATTTAATTATGATATGAACATCCAGATTACTATCTGAATCCCTTCCAGGGCTAAAAGCTCCATGAGAGCAGTGAGCATGCTGATTTTATTTAAAATGTCAAGGAGCCAGGGCAGAATACTAACCTGGTAGTAGTCACAGGACAGATTTGAGGTAAGAAATATCAGATATTAAGACCAACCTGAGGCTGCCGTGATAATTAAAGGAACAAGGAAGAGCACCTGAACAAGGATGTTATTGGTAACCATGGAAAAGAAGGACAATGGAGACAGGGAAAGGAAATTTTAGCAAGATTTGATAATTGCCAGAATGCGGGAGGGTTGACAGAAGACAGTAAAATAGCTCAATGATGACTCAGATGCCGAACCCACACGATTGGGAGACTGGTGATAAGTTCTCATTATCAAAGAGAAAAAAAATACAGAACAATGAAGTAGCTTCATGAAATAATGAAATAATTGTGAAAACTTCTAGCACACAGTCGGAAAGCTTGGCACAGAGAAGACATTTCACTGAAAATAAAGTCTGTAAGAAGAATTTTACCACAGTGTCCCTCAAAGTGATAGGCATATCTCTGAGGAAATCTGAAAAGATAACACTCTTTCCTCCTCTCTCCATTAATTTATTAATGTGAGAAAGATATGGTGGGTTATGTGTGCTGGTATGAAAAGAATATTCAATACAATCTCTTTTTCCCTCTGCACACTGCCCACCATCTTATCCAGTGCCCAGATTGAGATCTACTGATATAAAGAAAAATGAGCACAGGGTTAAGAATGAGAGGAAATCAGCCCTGACCGGTTTGGCTCAGTAGATAAAGTCTCAGCCTGCAGACTCAAGGGTTCCAGGTTCGATTCCGGTCAAGGGCATGTACCTTGGTTGCGGGCACATCCCCAGTGGGGAGTGTGCAGGAGGCAGCTGATCAATGTTTCTCTCTCATTGATGTTTCTGGCTCTCTATCCCTCTCTCTTCCTCTCTGAAAAATCAATAAAATGTATTTTTTAAAAAAAGAAAAAAAATAATGAGAGGAAACTAGTAAGAAACTCAAGAAAAGCCCTAACCAGTTTGGCTCAGTGGATAGAGCATCAGCCTGCAGACTTAAGGGTCCCAGGTTGGATTCCAGTCAAGGGCGTATGCCTTGGTTGCGAGTGCATTCTCAGTAGGAGGTGTGCAGGAGGCAGCTGATTGATGTTTCTTTCTCATCGATGTTTCTAACTCACTATCCTTCTCCCTTCCCTTCTGTAAAAAATCAATAAAATATATTTTTTAAAAAAACTCAAGAAAAGTCAGAGAAGTAGGAAACAAGACAATATAGTTTCTCCAAATCAAGTGTTTTAAGACAAAATTTTAAGAAGTATTAGGGAAAATATACTTCTACCTTTAAAATATCACTGGAGACTTTAAACATCTTCTATAATAAAAGAGAAG
>PVJC01006565.1:11860-54590 GCA_004026665.1 Murina feae
CAACAGCCAATCAGAGCGGCTGTATGCAAATTAACCCAGCCAAGATGGAGGCCAACAGCCACGGAACTAGAGCAAACCAAAGGGTTCTGTTGCAACTGCCTGCCTATGCTGGCAGTTGGAAGTGGCACCAGGGCACCAGGGCACCAGGAAGTGGGAAAGCAAGGTGGCGGGCCGGGGAGCGGGTAAGAGGTGGCAGGGGTCAGCGGCCTGCTTGGTGGGTTTCCCAGGCCCTTTGTGGGGCATCAGGGAGCGGGTAAGAGGTGGCAGAGGGTCGGCGGCCTGCTTGGCAGCTGTCCAGGCCCTTTGCAGGGCATCGGGGAGTGGGAAAGAGGCAGCAGGGGGTCAGTGGCCTGCTTGGTGGGCTTCCCAGGCCCCTTGCAGGGCACCAGGAAGCGGGAAAGCAAGGTAGCGGGCCGGAGAGTGGGAAAGAGGCAGCAGGGGGGGGTCAGTGGCCTGCTTGGTGGGCTTCCCAGGCCCTTTGTGGGGCACCGGGGAGCAGGAAAGCAAGGCTGCAGGGGCCGGGGTCCTGCTTGGCAGCTCCCCAGACCCCTTGGCGGCACCGGGAAGTGGGAAAGGAAGGCAGCAGGGGACGGCTGAGTGGGAAAGAGTTGGCAGCCTGCTTGGTGGCTTCCCAGGTCCCTTCCGGGGATCAGGGAGCAGGAAAAGGCTGGCCTGACCACGAGGCGGGGTTTTCCCTGCTTTCTGGTGGCTGGAGCAAGATGGCAGTAGGCAAGCTTGGGAGGCAGGCAGCACCCAGCCCTGGCCACATCTCAAAAAAGAGAACAACATGCAGGGGAGGGCAAGAGTCTGAGAGATAAACATAGAGGGGGTGTCTGCTCCAAGCCTCCACAGTGTGCCTGGTGGCAGGTCCCCAACAGGTAGACACACACAGGAGGACTGCTCTGAGCCTCAGATGCAGCTGGGGGCAGGTCCCCAGTGGCCACACATACACACACACAAAAGGCGCCTGGCAGAATGGGGCCATCATAGGACATCCACTGAGGGGTCCCAGACTGTGAGAGGGCACAGGCCGGGCTGAGGAACTCCCTCCACCCCGAGTGCACAAATTTTTGTGCACCGGGCCCCTAGTCTCTCTATATAAAAACATAATATGCAAATCAACTGGACAGCAGAACAACTGGTTGCTATGACGCACACTGACCACCAGGAGGCAGACACTCAATGCAGGTGCTGCTCCAAGCCTGCAGGCCCCAATGGCCCAATTGGCGCCTGCCAGTCAACCTCTCAGTCCCTCTCCCCTGGCCAGGAGTCTCTGATGGACTGATGGGGAAAAGGGAACTGGGGGTGGGTGGTGGCAGATGTGGGTGGCACCAGGCTAAGGCAGGTCCAAGGGAGCAGGGCCCTGATACATACAGAGGGCAATCAGCAGCAGTTGTGGGAGGGCGGGGCCAGCTGCTGGCAGCCGGGAAAGATGGGCTCTGATCACTGGCCAGGCTTAGAGACCCTACCCATGCACGAATTTCGTGCTCTGGGCCTCCAGTGAAAATATAAACCACTGAATTCAGCTATTGGAATATTTTACCATCAACATGCAATTACATGGAATGTGCTTGCAATGGAGAGGTGAAATGCAGAATCCAATAAATGATGCTCACCCTTACTGATATTACTGCCTTAGTCACTCAACAAGGAAAACAGCACAGATATAACAACCGGGCACTAAGAATTGCTGCTTAGAAAGATACAATTTGCAACTGTTTATAGATTTAGGCAATATGAATAGAAGATTTCACTATTAGCATATCAAGGTACCAATTATAAAAAAATTCAAATCTCTATGATATAAGTCACTGACTAGCCATTTTCATTTTTGTGAAGGTTTTTTCCTTCTCTCCACCAGGTACAAAAATATCATTCTCCACAGATTCCAAAACAAAAAACATGTCTTCTGGGTTAGCACCTTAGTTCTAAAAGTTAGAGACCACAATTCTCCACCTTATACAATGCTGCTTTAGAGGCAGTTAGTGGGTAGAAAAAGTGTTTTCTCATGCAATGGCTTTCCAGCCATTCCTAGATTGCTACTTGCATAGAGTACTGTCATGTTCCATCACAAGGAAATTTCAATATGCTAACTCTTTATAGAAGACTATCCACCAATTCTTTTTTAAAAATATATTTTATTGATTTTTTTACAGAGAGAAGGGGAGAAGGATAGAGAGTTAGAAACATCGATGAGAGAGAAACATCAATCAGCTGCCTCCTGCACACCCCACACTGGGGATGTGCCCGCAACCAAGGTACATGCCCTTGACTGGAATCGAACCTGGGACCCTTCAGTCCACAGTCTGATGCTCTATCCACTGAGCCAAACCTGTTAGGGCTACCCACCAATTCTTTATTGTTCTTTCATCTAGAATGAAATAAACCTCGGAAAATATATTTTTAGGTAAATCAGAAGGCAATAGGTATATATTAATCATCAAAGAACTATTGTAGAGTACTAAACTGGTAGTACAACCACAGGATGGATTTGAGGTAAGAAATACAAGACAAGAACCCAAACCATAATATTTAAAGGAAGCCAGTCCTGACTTGTTTGGCTCAGTAGATAGAGCATTGGCCTGTGGACTGAAGGGTCCCAGGTTTGATTCTGGTCAAGGGCATGTACCTTGGTTGCGGGCACATTCCCATTAGTAGGTGTGCAGGAGATAGCTGATCGATGTTCTCTCTCATCGATGTTTCTAACTCTCTATCCCTCTCCCTTCCTCGCTGTAAAAAAATCAATAAAATATATTTTTTAAAAAATAAAGGAAGCCAAAAATCTAGGCAATACTGTGAAGAAAATATGGAGCCTCATTGGTTTTGTTTCCAGAAATGAATGATTGGAAGTGATTATTTAATTTAGACCTAAGCCTTATGACAGTTTCAGAGAAAACTATATGCATTCTTGGTAACAAAATTAATCACATTTGATTTTTATACTATTCTAATATTGCAAATAATTCTAAATTCCATACTCTCCTTAGGTTGCATAAACAATGAGCATACCTAGATAAAAAGTATTTTCTAGATCAAATTAGATTTTCCTTTAGTTATTAGAAAATACAAGCCATATTAGTAAAAGGGACAAAATTAATTTTTTAAAGTCCTAATTTAAAAAATTCAAGGAACCCTAGATTTTAAAAAGAGAAGAGAGAAACAGAAACATAGATTTTGAGGTGATGTGAATGGCAGCTAAAATCCAAAGTATGAAATGTTAAGGTGTTCCTCCCACCAGAGACTAAAAAAGTGTCCCAGAAAAAAATTTTAAGTGAGAGAAGAGAGGTAACTAAGCCCATAGAACTGGTAAACAGTTTCCAGTGCTAATTAGTAAAAGAGACTAAACTGCTTCATTCATTATTCAGGGAAACCCAGGCCAATTTATGCACAGATTGAAAGGCACCAAATAATATGTGATCTATGTGGCAATCTGGTCCGAAGGAAGATGGCCAAGCAGGAAGGGCTCCTACTAAACAACAGCTGCAGGCACCCTCCTCTTTAGGAGACAGTTGAGTCCCTGATGCATACCCCCTTCAAGCTGAGTGCTTCAAAATATATTATACTGTTATATAGAATTTGGGCACTATAGCACATTGCCAGGATAATGACCCAAGGCAAATGGTTTCTAGCAGAGAAAGTCTCATAGGTCTCATGATAGACCAGCGGTTCTCAACCTGTGGGTCACGACCCCTTTGGGGTTCGAACGACCCTTTCACAGGGGTCACCTAAGACCATCCTGCATATCAGATATTTACATTACAATTCATAACAGTAGCAACATTACAATTATGAAGTAGCAACGAAAATAATTTTATGATTGGGTCACAACATGAGGAACTGTATTTATAGGGCCAGAAGGTTGAGAATCACTGGATTAGACCATTTTTTTAGGCTTTGAATTTCTATGTCTTTCATGTCCACTAAGGAATCTCTGATGTAATGCCTACTTAAAATATCTTGATTTCTTTTCACTCAAATGCAGATGGTTATTTTTGATTCCATAATTTAATTTCTAGCCTAAAGGGATGTCATAAACAAAGAGAGAGAAGCCTATTTCTAAGACAAAGCTATTTCCTAAATTCCTCGAGCTCTGTGCTTAAAATGTAGGTTCAAATGCTGGCTCATTATTGACTAGCTCAGTGACTTTGGTTAAGTTACTTGTCAGTAAACCAGTTTCCTCCTATATAAAATATGAATAATAATAGTACCTACTGAAGAAAGTTGTCTTGAAAGTATAATGTGATAACATTTGTAAAGTGCAGAGAAAAATTTCTGGCACATACTGTACATATTATTAACACTTGTTAAACAGATTAATTAAAATGTCACTGATTCAAATATGATGATGAGAATGTGATAAAGAATGAATGAAAAGTTTTGAATAGAATGCTCTATTGAAGAGGCATGTTATTATGCTTAAATTCTTGCATCTATTTTATGAGTGTGGGAAAATCTTGGCACCCAGACTGACTCAAATATAATATGTGTTAATCACTCACAGTGTGCCAAAACCCTGGAGCAGATAGATGCATAGGCATATAAGCCAACATCTGCTCTCAAGGTGCTTATAATCTAGTTTTGGGCAACTGACAGTAATTGAAATTGAAGTTAGTGAACAATTTAAGTATAATTTCCAGGTAACATAATATATGCTCTCAAAGCAACCCACTGACTAAAGAATTGAAATGAAAGTAATTTTAAAAAGAATTATAGAGACAATAAGGCAGTTCAGCCAAAGTTGTCCCACAATATTTTATTGAGGACGTGAGACAGGAGTGAAGACTTGAAGAATTTGACTAGGCAGACAAGACAGAGAAATATTTCTGTTGAGTAGAACATGTAAATTTAAGTTAAAATAAAAAAGCAAAGGGCATACTTGAGGAAGCAGTAAGTACAAACTAGTGAAAGAGGATAGAGACCTGATTCTAAAATACTGTTTAAATTTACCTTCATTACCCCATTCCTATTCACAAGCAAGAACCTGAGTTGATCCGTACAGAACAAAGCCAAGATTCCTGGTCCATTTTTTGCAAACATGTTCTGTTATAGAGGAAAGGAAAAGAAAGATGAGATTTTGAACAACTTCCTTAAATTGATAAGAAGTGAACCAGCTTTGAATGGACATCCTTAGTGTAAGACCTGGGTGGACCTAAGGGATAGGACCAGCCTAGATAGGTCAGAGGGAACCCCTTTAATAAAACTTTGAATAGCAGACTAAGGAGTTCTGACTTTATCACATAGGCTATCAAAGCCACTAAAAGGTTACTTTTGTTATTGTTTTTAATGACAGTACCTTGTTAAATAAAATAAGCCAAGATATAGGTCACTGCTTTTCAATGTGAAATCTATGAAAAGCTAGTGGTTGCCAATAATCTAACATTTTGAGATTTAAACTGTAAGATTAATTATATTCTTATAAAAAAGTGTCATGTTCTTAATCATTCTTACATTTTTAAAATCATGTGTACATGGAATATGTAGACTGGCTATTTCTGGTAATATCTGGCAAACAGGGCACTGTTAATTCCAGCTGATTCATTCTCACATAATGTGCTATTAGTGTCTATTTTTAATGACTCTGTATTGTTTCTTATTTAAAGACACTGCTTTATTGTGTTTAATAGTACTAATTCATGCCAAAAATGAATTAATGGCTTAAAATTAATCCATAGAACATGTAAAACTAGTAAAATATGAAAATACTAGTAGTACTATAAACTGTATGCTATAGCATGGCAAAATGTTATCAAAGTAAATAGCAAAGATATTTTCAGAGAAAAATAAACAGTGAATCTATATGTAGAACTAAGCTCTCTATTAGTGAATGATTTTTGTGAAGAGCACAAAAGGAAACAGGAAGAAGAGTAATGAAAATCTTGAGACTGGATTTTCAGGACCAGCCATCTTGTCCTTCCTGGTCCTCAGTGTGTCACCTGTTGTACAAAGTTATCTGTGTTCTGAAGACATTGAAAATGTCTTGTCCTTTTCAAGGCAGGAAAATTAAATTGAAATGTAATTTTCAGTGACATCTACTCAGTTTTTCCAAAACAAGTGAAAAGCAAAAGCTTTTAAGTAAGAAATTGATGAGTTTTCTCATAAAGGCAGTGAAAAGACCAAAACTAAAGAGGCATCATTCCAAGTTGCAAGGAGGTTTGGAAGCAATTAGTAATATTGTGGGGGGAAAAGCAGAATAAACTAATTGCCAAATCTTTTGTGAAATGATACTGCTAGAAGATGGATATCAGTAGAATACAATGTGAAAGAACTATTAATTACTCTATTGCCTAGCAGATATTTTTCATCAGAGTTGTGCAAAATCACAGATGTTCAGAGCATAAAGCAGATCATATGTGTAGAAGGGAGAAATTATTGACCTTTATTTGTTTCATCACTGAAAACTAATGCCAGGGGGAGAAAAATTCTTGATAACAATTTTGAAAGCCTTGGTGTAGTTTAAAAGTGCACTGGGATCGATATTGACTGGGTACCATCAATAGAGGGTGGGACAAAAGTAGGCTTACAGTTGTGAGGATGTGAAACACAGACTTTATTCTTCTGCTATTATTTATTAATTATTGTATTATTTTCCTAAAGAACAACTGTAAACTGACTTTTGCCCCACCCTGTATGTCCAGCACTAAGATACTGTCACATGAATAACAGGAATTCACCTCAGGGCAATTCAATGCTGCTTTATTCACAGCTGAAAGTCTAAGTATGCCTTCTGAACTTGATTGAAGTTTGAAGGAAAAAGGAAAGCTGTGAATGTAATCAGATGATAGCCAAGAATTTCCAGTATGCTGTGCAAGAAAATGCATAGAGAGCAGAAGATTTTGTTTTCTCATACTCAAGAACTCAGGCTGTCAAGTGTAGAGATTTTTAATGAGCTTTTCAAACAACAAATGAGAAAAAATCTGGTAAAACTATATCTTTAATTTCCAAGGTCTTGTATCAGTGGCAGAGTCAATATCTGGAGGAGTCTGATTCTATTATTTCATAAACAATGAATTGTAATTTTTAACATTTAGTAAGAAAGAGTTAAAGTTCCTAAGAAGGCTAAAATTTGATATGAATAAATTGGTTGTAAAGAGCTTCTCTCTTACTATAGAAAGAAACCAGTGTTTGTTGTGGGCCATATTTAATCCATCTGAATGCCAAAACTGAATATAAAGAAATAATTACCACAGATAAAGCCAAAGAAGTATTCATTAGAAATTCAATTGGCCAGTTATTTTCTGTGTTGATATATTCAACATTCCAGCCATTTTTGAGAAGGATATGCCCTTAACCTAATTAGTTCCTGATGGGACATTGGACCTATCAGTGAAAACCCTCCCCATAATTTCTGATTTTTTTTTATGATCAGAAAAAAAACAGAACTAGTTGACAGACCACCAAACATTTGTTGCTCCTCACATGATTTACCTGTTAGGTCTCTCTAATTTATTAGAAACTCAATGTACTGTGCAGAGCACATGTCATAAAAATGTATACTTGAAACCTATATAATCTTATTAACTAATGTCATCCCAATAAATGCAATAAAATTTTTTAAGGTTTAAAGAAAGAATATGTGAAGAAACAGACTCTGTATGGAATCTAATCTACTGTTCAAATGTTCACAGAGCTGATTATCAAGATCCTGGTAAGACTGAAAATACTCTCGACCCTCACTATTAGGATGGTTGTTTTTCATTATTATACTTCCTATAATTTAAAATTATTTTGCTTTTCATTGTGGCAAATATTTTTAAATTTTACCTATAATTTGTCTGTCCATATCCTGGATCTTCACTAAGTGGTTTGCAAAAGATGGACGACTTTGAGGGACGGGATAAATAGGAAGAAGAAAAATGGTAGGCATAGAGGAAAAATATGACCCATGTATGTAGAGCTCTGAGGTGGAGGTGCTAGAAATAAAGCTAAAAATGTGGCAATGAAACATTATAGGAAAAGAGAATTTCTGGATATTGTGACAGACTGGATATGCTTAACATGAGAGGCAACATTAAAGAAGACTTTGAGGTTCCAAGATGGAGAATAGTAATTATATCAACAAAAAATAGGAGTCAGTAGGAAACACTTGTTTACCCAAAAAATTGAGGATCTCTGTATAAGCATGTTGAGTTTGAAGTTAACATGGTTATATCCAAGTGAAAAGAAATATTTTATATATATAACTAATATTTTTATACATAGATGCTTCTAAAGTGTTTGAAGATGGCTGGTTTTCTGAATAACAGCAAGTAAATTACATTAATCAATTGCCTAAAAACTGGTAAACAGATAATGATCACTAACAGTTCATACTCTTGAGTTAGCATGGTCAGGATTAATACAAACATGGTGCAGAAATATTGCAACATTGAAACATAAATATTTAGTCTTCATAAATAATATTTTTCTCTATTTTGGATGACAAAGAGAGATATAAATCATAGTTTTCAGGATTTCATTTGTAGGTTTTCATTTATGTTTTGCAGTATTTTTCTCTAACAACAGATATAAAACTCTCCCAAAGAGTTGGCAGCAGTACAAACATAGCTTTTATATTCACTGGGAACCATCATCTGTTTCCCTTCACTTAAGCATTTGCCTTTCTTAGATAATTAACAGCCATAGGTAACATGCACACACACATACACACACGGATGCACATATACACACATAAACCAGATTCTCATCCACTGACTTCCAACATTCCCATAAAATGAAAACAGCTGATATGGAGTAATGATTAGTAACTTATTTTATAGTTTAAGTTGGAAAACAAAAATTTGCTGTTTAATAGACTAGAGAATTCTTCAATATTTTTATATTTCTTTCTATAATATCCTATCTAATAAAAGAGTAATATGCAAATTAAGCATCACTCAGTCACAAAGATGGCCTCCCCCATAGCCACAAGATGGCCACCCCCATGGGCACAATATGGCCAACCCCATAGCTACAAGATGGCGGTGCCATAGCCACAAGATGGCGGTGTCCAGTCAGGCTCAGCCCTGCCACTGAAGTGGTCAGGCCTGTTAGCCAGGCAGGTGGCAGGGGAGGTGGGGGGCCCAAGGGACAGAACAAGCGATCAGAGGGGGCTGGAGGTCCCCTGCCCAGGCCTATATCCTTGGCCAGAGGCTGCAGTGGGGCAAGGGCAGAGTCTGCGATGGCAGGGGGCAGGATCAGAGGCGGTGATCGAGGAGGCCTGGGTTCTGTGAAGTCGGCAATCAGAGGGGTTTGGGGGTCTTCTGCCCAGGCAAAAGAGTAATATGCAAATTAACACTCACTCCATTACAAAGATGGTGGCAGCCAGGGAGCTGTAGTGAGGCAGGAAGCTTGTGTTGCCCCAGCGATGGAGGAAGCCAAGATTTCCACCTGCCCTGCAGGCCCTGAGCTCTGTTCAAGGCAACAAAGTTTCAATTACAAAAGGTAAATAAACCCAAGATACCTGTTTCCAGCCAACCACTTTGAGAGGGACCAAGGCAACAAAATTTCAATTATAGAAGTTAAATAAATCCCAGATACCTGCTTCCAGCCTGCGGCCATTGACAGCCTGATAACGGCCCTCAGCCCCTCACCCAGGTTGGCCAGTCACCCCAGCAGGACCCCCACCCTGATCCAGGAGACCCTTCAGGGCAAACCAGCCGGCCCCCACCTGGACACCAGGCCTCGTCCTCTATAATAAAAGGTTAATATGCAAATTGACCCTAACAGCAGAACAACTGGGAATGACTGGTCACTATGACACACACTGACCACCAGAGGGCAGATACTCAATGCAGGAGCTGCCCCCTGGTGATCAGTGCACTCCCACAGGGGAGCTCTGCTCAGCCACAAGCCAGGCTGACAGCTGGCAGCACAGTGTTGGTGGTGGGAGCCTCTCCCGCCTCCTCAGCAGTGCTTAGGATGTCCGGCTGCAAGTTAGGCCTGCTCCCCACTGGCAAGTAGACATCCCCCGATGTCTGACTGCCAGCTTAAGCCCAATCCCCTGGGGAGTGGGCCTAAGCCAGCAAGTGGACATCCCCCAAGGGGTCCCAGACTGCAAGAGGGCATAGGACAGGCTGAGGGAACCCTCAACCCCCAAGTGCACAAATTTTTGTGCACCGGGCCTCTAGTGTACTATAAAAATCTACTTTCATCTCTTACCACCACTCACAAACAGCACATCAAGATAGGATAGTAGTATTGAGTGACCTGTGCAGGGGGTCTCTTAGTCAGTGCACTCTTGTAAAGCACATGGTTACTATACAGAATTAGCTACTCCAGATATCTAGAAAATATAAATTAGCTAAAAAGCCTACAACAATGAAGGAAGACCCCATGTGGATTAAGGGCAGGAAGTTGGGGGGAAGGATGTGAGAATTATTTAAGCATTAACTGTGTAATGTTAACATTAACATTGATCTCATTACCAAGCAGCTAAACCAATAATTCTTAATTTTTAACCTAACAAGAAGTTGTCCCTCCATATCCACATCTTCCCCTGGATTGGTTCCAGAATCCCTCACTCCACCCCTCTGCCAGCAGATACCAAAATCCACAGATGCTCAAATCTCTTATATAAACTAGAGGCCCAGTGCATGAATTCATGCAAAGGTGTGGTCCAGCTGGCCTGCCCTGATCATTGGGCTGGTCTGGACCAGAGGAGGGGCTACAGATGGCTGGCTGGCTGGCCCCACCCTCTGGTCAAACTCCTGATTGAACTCCTGGTCAAACTCCTGGTCAAGGGGACAATTTGCATATTAGCATTTTATTATATAGGATGGCATAGTATTTGCATACAACCTACACCTATCTATTTTAAATCATCTCTAGATTACTTGTAATACCTAATACAATGTATATTGCTGTTATACTAAGTTAAGGAATGATGATGAGAAAAAAGTATTCCTTCAGTATAGAAGTAACCACTGTAAGCCTAACTACTTATTACATGTCAGCAACACTGTAACTTTTCAAAAGTATTTTTGATCCTAGTTTAGTTGAATCCATGGTGCAGAACCCACAAATATGGAAGACCAACTGTAATTAGCCAGAGATAGGCAGACATCCATTCCTCAGCTAATGCTGATATCTTCAAAGTGAGCATACTGATATAAAATTTGAGAAATTATGTGAAACATTATACACAGTGTGTCACATAACAGCAATTTAATCCCTAGCTCTGTCACAGTTACTAGGTAAGCTCTCAAGGATCACTTAGTTTCTCTGAAGTTGTTCTCTTATCTTGAATAAATAACATTGACATGATAACACTAATCACCTAGAAATCTACTACAAAGGAAACTCCATGAAAAATCACCATTAAACAAATATCAGAGCTCTATAATTATTAAGTTTACATGTGAATAATCATATATATGGCATATAGTCTCATGAGAGACTTCTTTTCACCTCAAGTGTCAATTTAGGACACTATCTGTACGCTCCAACTATACTTAGAGATAGTTAACTAAAGAGTTTCAGAGGAATTGTACTCAGCCATAATTACCCTAGAGATATTTCCTGCCAGGATTAGGAATTAGAGTTATACTTTCTTTCTTCATCTTTTTTTAACTGTCATATTCCTTGAAAAGTCAATCTGCTCTCCCGCCCCACTGCTCCTCAGAGTACTTGTGTGGGTAGGGAATTCAATAGAAAACCCCAGCTCCAGGAAATACATTAGCACTGACTTCAAGTATGTCCTATCAACATTTAAAATTCAGCTTTATAAAATTAGGCTCTCCTTTAAAATCTCAATCAGAACACAACTCTTGCCTCCAACTTCAGTTCCCACCTCCAGAATCTACTCTGCCCAGAACTGTGGGGTAGTGCAGCCAAGGGTCTCAACGGGGATGTGGAGAAATGGGGGTCTGGGCTTCGCCCCGGTTCTGCCTCTTACAGCTCTGTGGGGAATGTGGAGAAATGGGGGTCTGGGCTTCACCCCTGTTCTGCTGCTTACAGCTCTGTGACATTGTGTAAACCACCTTGACTCTCTGAACCTCCTTTCTGACATGAGGCTAATAACATGACTGGCAAGGTGGGTACATTAGAAAAGCGTCTGTGAAATGCCTAATAGAGAATCTGACACCAAGTATGTTTCAAATAAATCCTAGCTGTTATAAGTATTTGCACATAATGCAGGGCACAGAAAGAAAAGACATTATATATAGTAGAAGCCTGGAATCTAGTACTACTATTCTCAACTGCCACAGAAAACCCAGCATGGAAAGCAGTTGTGTAACCAATGGTCAGGTGCCCTACACATGAAAACTCATCACATACTGATAAGAGCTGAGTGTTTCTGGCCTGGGAAGTCTCCGGGATCTGGAACATACATCTTCCTTCAAGACTCTCTTCAGAGTCATTGGAATGCACACAAAAGATCCAATCAGCTTCATAATAACCAAAGAATTAGCTGGCTTGAGGAACATTTGTTAATTCCTCTCTATTTGGTCAGTGAAGGTCATAGTTTATAGTCATAAATAGCTAGTTATCCTAACTTATAAAAGCGTAATATTAAAATTAACCATTTCTTTGGGACACCTAAACCACGCCCACTAGCCAATCAGAGCAACTGTATGCAAATTAACCCAGCCAACATGAAGGCCGCCACTCACGGACCTGAGTAAACGGCCGCTTCCATTGCAGCAGGACTGAAACTGAAACTGTGGCAGGCTCCGCTTATCCTGGCTCAAGCAAAACATGTTTGCAACAAAATATCAATCATAGAATCCTCAGGAGCTAAAGGAAACAGTAGGCCTAGCCTGACTACTAAGAGTAACATTGTCTCATTATAAAAGCCGCGAGCTGAAGCAGAGAGGAGGTTTCGTTACTAGGCCTCAGCTTAAAGGAACAGTGCATCAATTATAGAAGATAAACAAACCCCAGAAACCTGCTTCCAGCCAGCCTTGCTGGGACATTGGGTCAATGGGAGCTGTGGGCAGCCTGAAAGTGCCCCTGAGCCCATCACCCACGCTGGCCACAACCCAATGGGGTGAGGGACGTTACTGGGGGATGTGGCCAGCCTGCAAACAGCCATCAGCTCCTCACCCAGGCTGTCTGGGTACCCCAGTAGGGACCCAAAACCTGAAGGGACTGTGGGCAGCCTGCAAACAGCCATCAAACCCCTCACCCAGGCTGGCCAGGTACCGCAGTAGGGACCCAAAACCTGAAGGGACTGTGGCCAGCCTGCAAACAGCCATCAGCCCCTCACCCAGACTGGTCAGGCACACCAGCAAGTGCACATCCCCAGAAGGGTCCCAGACTGTGAGAGAGCACAGGCCAGGCTGAGGGACCTCCCGAGTGCACAAATTTTTGTGCACTGGGCCCCTAGTTGATAATAATAGGAAAGCAAAGGGGAGGCCAAGCATCATAAGCATGGTCATATGGGCAGCTTCACTAAGAAGCTGCAACTTCACACTTCTCAGAGAACCAACCACCGGAAAAGGGACTGAACAAAGGGGGAGATGGACAAGTGTGCAGTGAAGTCTGGATGATGTAGGGAAGGTGCTTGCCTGTCAGTCTAACCTGGGAAAAAGAGAATTGGCTAGGGTGGGTGTAGCCACTGCAAACACACAAAATCCTGAAGGATTGATGGGTTAATCTCCCAAATTTTAATCCCCAGACAAAGAATTCCCTCTCTTGCCTCTTGCCTACTCCTGTGCTCTCTGCTCTGTGACCTGTACTCACCAGTCCTGTCATCAGCCATGTGACTTTAAGCAGCTGCATGTCCCATGGCTATGTGGACCCCACACACAATGGACTATAATAGAAACACCAGCTAAACTAGCCAGATGCTGGACTAGACTGTGCTTTAATGTGGAGTGGATACTCTGGGAGGTGACCTTAATTCTTGTCCTCCTGAAGACAAGATTGAACTTTTCTCATGGCAAGATGGAGGAAGATGGGACCTTGGAAGAGAACTCTCTTTATTTACGTTATCAATAAAGCTTTCTACAATATCTCATCCTCCCATGGGGGCCTCAGGAAATTCTTTTCTCCACAGCACTCCAAGAGCTCCACTTCCACTGGTAACATGTGGGGACATAGAAGATACCCCAATGATAACAATAGAGTCCACACTGAATTACCTAGAGGGACACACAGAGAAGTTGGTGTACATGTCTTACTGGGCTGTGGAAAGCCCATGCAACCATGCTCTTCCTTTATTTAGTACATAGCATAGTGCTGCAGTAGAATTGATGCCCCCGAATTAGTTGAGACTAAATGAACAGCCTAGTACTAAAGTACTTTGGGGACAATGGACAGGCACCAAATGCACACAAATCTGGCAGGAGCTAACTCTTGACAACTAGATCTACAGAAGTCCCATTAAAAACCGTGATGCATATATCTGTGTTATTTTTTCCTATGAGCATGAAGGTTCTCATGTTTTGCCACAAGCTTTGGCATCTTGGGAAACAGCTCTGGGGCACTGAAGAGGAGGTTTGCAGCCCTCAGAAGGAGCTCCCACTGCAAGCTGGGCCTTTCCAGACGGCCACAGAGGCCGGAGGGGATCATTGACCAGAATCTACCCACAGACAAGAGCTCTGTTATTTCGGGGTAAAAGGCTTCTGTAGGATCTCTTGCACAGCTCATCAATACAAATTTCTCTCTTTTATTGATGTCCCTTCAAGTGCTGGGACTCTTAATGAGTCTCCACTGGTTGATAAATTTGGTTCAATTAAAAACAGTGTGATCTATCTATACAACAAAACATTATCAGGCACTTTCTTGAATCCATGCTCATTCCTCTCTCTCCCTACCTTCAGGCCTGAAACTTATTTTATGTGGTAGCATATTCTCACAGTAAGTTGTAAGTGACTGACAGACGAGTCTCTCATCCTAATTTATGGGACTCAGTAGCGTACGATTGAAAGAGGATTGGAATGTGGTGTCCTAGAGCTAGGTTCTGATCTGAGATAGCACATCAGTTGGCTACATGACCTTGAGGAAATCAAGGGTGTTTACTGGGCTGTAGTTTTCTCATCTGTAACTCTCGAATTTGAATACATCTCAGGCTTTAGTATGCACATTGAAGATGCTTAATAAGTGTTTGTTGGTTTATGTGAAGGAACAAAGTTGATAACTGAGTATAAAAATGTTTAGAATGATTTCTTTAGATTTGAAGCGATTTCTGCCAGATAATATGCAATGACAAAAGCAACATACAGAAAATGTATATATTATAATCCCATCTTTTAAAATAAACAATGACCAAAATGCCTATATATCCATAGTATGTATGTATGTATGTATGCATGCATGCATGCATGGAATGGGTGTATAATTATGAGTGTATAAATATATTTAAGTATATGAGTTTGGGGGAAATGACACATTCTAGGTTGACACAGTTTTTTGCCAGTTGTATATTTATAAAGTTATGGCTGATGAGGATACAGGGAAAATGGATAGAACTATGGAACCCATCATTCACACGGAGTGACCACACAGAAGTGCAGAGTTGCAGCTCAAGAGCCCCTCAAAGTAACAGGCCAGAGTGAGTGGTCTGAAGCAGAACGAAGAAAAAGAGCACTGAGGTGATACTGACAGTTGAACTGGGTTTTCTGACAGAAGCTCGTGTGACCTGTCCTTACACCCAATCCTGCTTTCTCCTGTAGGGACTTGGGAATATTCCTTAAGGACCACACCTTTCCTAGTGTCCCTGCAAAATCTCCTTCTCCCACATACCCTTAACTTTGACATGGCAGCCAGGCTAACCTATATTATTTAAAAAAAAGGTTGTGCATCATTTATTTGTAGCCCAGTTGGAGAGGGTACTATATCTGCAGAGTAGAAAGATATGGAGTTGAGAAGAATGAAGACTTGGAAACCAGTTAAGTAACTAATGTTTGAAAAACCAAAGAACTTCCATTAGCCCTTTCCATATCATGAAAATGGCGATTAGCTATACCTGAATTTTCTGAGAAGTTAGCATTATCAGAACACTTGTGAAGAATAAGTTAATATTTTCATTAGGAAATAGATAAGATCATCAATTTTTTGAAGCCAGGTCGATAAAATTGTGAACATTCCCAAGATTTACTTGACAGCCACTGATAGTATACTGTTATTAGCCCCAAGATGAAATGGCTGAATATCTGCTTTGTGAACAAATAAGTGAATAACAGACTCACTAAGCATAGGAATACCAGTTCATCTGTCCATGCCTCAGTTTTACAACAATAAAATGGGAATAACACAGAAGTATTTTTGCCTGACTAATCCTTGTCACACACACCATTACCACCACTCATCTCCAGCACAAACACACACACATCACACACACACTCTTCCAAAAAAACTGGAAGAAACAAGAGAGACATGCCAATTCTTGGGAAAAAATTTTTGTTGCCTTATTGACTTTTTCCTCTGAAACAAGGAACTTAAGAAAGAAAAAAGGAACCTAAGTTTCCCTCTGAGTAAGGGGATAGAGCAAAGGACAGAGAGAGAGGAAATCAGCATGTTTCACAGGCCTCTGAGAATATATATACATGTAATGGTTGGGAAATTATGTCTTTTAAAATGAGCATCCATCACTATCTAGAACCAATCACAGCAGAGGAGAGGAAAGGCAGTATTTGGTCAAATGTGCTTAGGTGGAATGTACATTAGATGAGGTGCTTTTGAGATCATCGGCATCAAACGTTGCAGGATCTGCTGGTGTTGAATCAGTTAACTTCTCCCTCAAAGCACCCTGACTGCAAGGTTATGAAATGTCTTACCTCAATAAAAGCCTTTGAATTCCCCTGAAGAGTGAAACATGAATAAAAAAGCTTTTACTGCTTTAAAAAAAGAGATCCCAACATGACATTGGTATTAAATTCAGAGAATTTAATGCTTCCTGAAGTTATCATAGAATATAATCAATAAGAAATATTACATATTTGAGAGAAAAAAAACTGAACCGTACTTTCATGTGTTATAAAAAGTTCAATTATAGAAAAAACAGACCGAAAGTAAACAGATGGAAGGAATTTCACATGGGGTAAACAGACATGGGAACCCCTTTCTAAGCAGGAATTAGAAAGGGCTGTGACTGACTCACTGGTGATGCTCCAGTGACAACTCTGACCTCATTTAAAATGGAAGTGTGGAGAGAGAGCTCAAACCCTGGGAGAGGTAAGCAGGAGAGGATGTGCTGTGAGCAGATGTCACTCCCTAGCACAGGTGATAGTAAGGAGGAAGATACAGGGTGAGCCTGTCATTGATAGCACCCTTTCCCTAGTTGGGAGAACTGCCTCTTACGCTGTCAGGTACCACATGTATGCCAACTGGCTACAGAAGAGGCATATCCCTCACATTAAAAACCAGTGCTCAATTTGATGATACTGTACAGATAAAAAAATAGAATGCTGACTCTTCCTGGATTCAGCAGATGCAGGAAATCACCACCACAGGTACTACAGTGCATCTACAAATTCAGAGGTCAGGCGAATGTTTGACTGACTAGAATATCTCCTGTGTTATTCTAGATGCTTTGGAACAGGTCAGGCAGGGTCTCTGTTCTTGTGGAGATTGCAATCTAATATTAACTACATGATAAAACAAACAAAAATGATATTTAATTAATACGGCTCTTCAGGAATGGAGTGAAGGTTGACAAATATGAAGCCGATTTGTCAGCACTCCCCTCTCCCTCCCCCACAGCAGACAGTTGCCAAACCAATTACAGCCTTCTCAGTTGCTGAGCCCTGTTCAACAGAGCACTCCTGACAGCCAGGGCCAATTCATCAGTGTCAGCCCCTGAAAACCTAAACTGTGGCTATCTTATATTCGACACACATATCTTTTTTAACCCACCCCATTTTCTTTATTTCCGTTTTTGCTGCTGCTTTAATATTTGTTGAAAGATTTGAAACTCCTTATCTTAGCTATACCGGAGGAAACCCAACAAAAGGGGAAGATTTGATACTCCATTGGCCAGTGTTTGAAGAGAGATTTGAAAGAACCCAGGGATTCGATCCAGTGTTGATCAGACTGGAAAGAATTTAAACTGAAAGTTGAGTCTTCAAGTGGTAGGCCTATGGCCTGCTATACAAACACGTTCGTTCCTCCCAAACATTTTCATCTCAGTGATATTTTCTGGAGGGTTTAAAGTTTTAAAAACCATGTGTCTTACAGATGGAACTTGGGTGCTGTTGGCATTGTCTTCAATCAAATAAGTGGTTGGCCACTAACTGTTGCAGAGTTTCCTCTTTGGCTCTGACTGGCTTGGGTAGGGCAGGGAGCGGCTGGCTGCCTGCACACTGATGGCTTCTTGGCTAGACTAAAAGCTTGCCTTAGTGCCCCCTTCTCACTGCCACTTGGTGGGTTCCTATTACTTCTTCACCCTGTGTTCTCTTTTCTATGAAATTATAGATGCTTGATTGCATGTTAAGCTTTTGCTTGGATCTGTGGAAGCTACTTATCAAGGCCTTTCTCCTTGCTGCTTGACCATGACCCCTGACTCTTGGTATTACAACACCTGACTGCTCAGATTGCTTCTGACTCCAATGACTGAGCACTCCTCATCACCAAGTCCTAGTGCTAATGTACTTAGACATTTTAATTTTTTAAAAAATATTTTTATTGATTTCAGAGAGGAAGAGAGAGGGAGAGAGAGATAGAAACATCATCGATGAGAGAGACACATCCATTGGCTGGCTCCTGCACGCCCCCTATTCGGGATTGAGCAATCCAGGCATGTACCCTGACCAAGAAATTGAACCCAGGACCTCTTGGTCCAAGAGACGATGCTCAATCCACTGAACCACAACATCCAGGCTAGACTTTTTTCTTTTGAGTTAGCTTCCATGTCGTCAAAAAAGAAGAAGGGGGAGGAGGTGGAGGAGGAGAAATAATTTTATGCAACTGAAGTTCTGAAGCCATCTGCCCACTGGTCATATCATTTCTATTTCTTTAAGCCTTTTAACTGTTTGGCCTTCCTTTGTGTAAAGTATTGAAGATCATTTCCAACACACCACTAACCCAACAGATAGCACATATCACTAAATCACCAAATACAAGTTAACTTCAATATTATTCAAAACAAAACATAATTAGAGAAGCAATGTGCTTGAAAATTGTCATAAAAAGCATTGAAAAGCCAAGCACAAATGCATTTGAATTGTCCATGGTTTAGGATTATTTGTGCCACTGTTCCTCTCCATTAGGGCAGAACCAGAGTTGACTTTTGTTATGATTCATGCTCTATAAAAGCAACCATTTAGAATTAGTATGGACTATGATTATGTTCAAATATTCCATGAATCTTCTTCAAAATCATTATTTACTCAATCTCCTAGTAATGATAGCCGATCTATGTTACTACAATGTTATATGCAGAGGTAATTCTAAATAAATCCAGAATGTGTCAGATATATTCAATAAGAAAATGCAGCTCAGAATTGGCTTCTTAGGTTGAAATGTAATAAGCAACTCCCTTAAGAAGCACTGTACAGTGAATTACAGTTGAAAAACCATAATAATTGATATTAGAGAAAAATATCTCCAACACATGTAGGCATCATTTCAAGTAATGGAACAAAGCTATAGACCAGTAGTGTGCAATTTTCAAAGATGGAATGCCTCTTTTGAATTTGGGATATTAAATGTCTTCTTGTTAAGTCCCTTGAAAAAATATTCTTGTGGATTTTTTTTATAGACAGTTTAAGGACAGTGATAAATATACCTCTAACCTAAGTGGCTTTGATGGATTATTGCTCCAGAATGCAAAAGCAGATCTGGGAAAGATAATCAGGCCTCCTGAATCTTTGTGGTTTAGGTCCCTAAAATCCTATATGTCAAGATGTAGGTAAGTTGAAAAAAAGCACAGGAGTCAGGCTAAGTTACAAAAAGAAAAGAATCTTTCTCTCCTATTGTACATTTTTAAAGGTGAAATATTTTTAAAAACACAACAATATGAAAGAGCATAGAGTAAAAAGTAAGTCTCCCACTCCTGAATAGACAGACTAAATGCAGACAATAATAACTTCCTCGGAACAATGTAGAGATTGGTTATACTTGCAATAAACATTATCTTTTAGCAAAAAAAAAAAAAAGGTTTTGAGAAGGACAACTCCTTAAAAATGTGGACTACTGTTTCACTTATTGACTGATATACATTTATTAAGTACCTACTATGGCTTGGCCTACATCTGCTTTTTTTCATACATCTTCTCTTTCTCTTTCTAGTTATGGTCAGTAGTTACTCAGATGTTCACCATCCTTCAGCGACAGTTACATTTGTGGCCAAAAAAGATGGTAACAAGCTCATAAACAAAATCCTCAGACCAAGTCATTCCATGACTGGCCCCGACTTGAACCTGTGTTTTGGTCCTAACAATGTAAACTTTGTCTTGTGCACTTTTTTTTTCTCAGCAGTGGCCCTGCTTTATTCAAATGTGTCATAGAAAAAAGCTTTTGTAACCTGCCAGAGTGCTATGTTAATCTCCAGGAGCCTTGGAGTCAGGTCTCTTGGGTAGGAATAATTACTCTCTTCCATGTAACCTGTGTGAGTCTAGCCAAGTAACAACTTCCATGTGGCTCAGTTTCCTCATCTGTTAAATAAAAATACTACTAGTGCAAACTTCACAGTTTTAGGAGAATAAACAATCTCTAAAGTTTTTAGTACTATGTCTGATATTATACCTCTAGTCGTGAAAAACAAGTGTCCAGCATTACTCTTGAAAATTATTCAACTGCGACCACAGCCTGTCCACTGAATCTTAGTCCTATTCTAGAGTGTTTTCTCTTTGTAATAAGTTATCTAATATTATTGGTTTCCCCGACTCCAAATATGTCTACCTAGTCTCTCTGCCTATCAGGTCACCTTTTCATGTCTCCCTAGACTTCTATGATGTAGAATCCTTCCTGACATTTGTTGTCCATTTTCACAGACCCTCCTGTGCATCACATTATACCATGCTGATTAGACTTCCTTCTCTCTCTCTTTCAGCTATTGCTACTTTTCCTGTGATTCACCACAACAAAATTCAGTACACTAGTCATCTGTGTTGGGAAGCCAGACAAATCCTAATCTGATATATCCTGTTGTCCATGCCAGAAGTCTAGGGTTCTATACAGCATCCACTGTTCACTTGTAAGGTAACATCACAGCCAACCAATGGTGTGTTTAGGAAAAGGAATATGTAAGTTTGAAAAATCTGTTTATTCTAACACATTTTGTACCCATGACCGGTGTGGTCAAACTTGTCTGTGGCTATCAATCTGAACTAAGTTCCCTCAGACGATCTACCTATTAAAATGCCATGACTTACCTAGAGATAGGTTATGGAGATAACTGCTACTGCCAAGCTCTCTTAACCAATGACTTGCCCAGCTTTGGTGGTAACCTATGGTTTACTAATCTACAGGCTAGAGGCCCCTGACAGTGGAAAGTACAATAAAAACACACATCATTTCATTTTATCATATTTGATAGTAATTTGGAAGTGAAATTATAAAGTGCAAGATTATTTTACCAAGCTGAAACGGGGAGCCATGCAAAACACCTTTGAGGATGAAATGAATAATTCCTTATGCAAAGAGAAGTGATATACATTTGCCTGTCATAAATAAAAACTGCCTCTCTTACTTTGGTTTTGAAAGGCAGCATACATGTGTAAAGATTAAGGTATTTTATACACTACAAATTAATTCAGACTGCACAATAATTACTGATTTTCTTGGCTCACAAATTGTTAATAACTGACTTGTACCCAGAGGCACGTGTACTTTAAGGCAAACCATAATTAAAAATTCAGATAGTCAAACTATGGAAATTAAAAAAATACTAATATAAAAGCACAATCTATTCAATTGAAATAGTGAAACAAAATAATCTAGCTGATGCACTTTGCTGATTAGAATATGAGACTAAAAGTCAAAGATGCATTTCCGCATTTGGTAGTGAACTTACTGGTTCATTGACAGCTTGTACTACTAACCTAGGGTCTGTGTCATCATTGGTCACTACAGGACTTTTCAGGGCATTGTAATCTCTACCAAAAAAATAAATCTCAGAATTTTTTCTTTATGTAGAAAAAGAAAAAAATAATTCAATTAGAGATCTAGAACATTCCTCCAAGTCAAATAATAAGATACTTGGAATTTAAGAACAAGCAGTCACTTTTCAATCATTTCTTACATTCTTCACTGTCTACATTATTTGTTGTATGCATTTATACTTTTGTCTTTTTTCTCCTTTAAACATAAATAAACCTTCCCAAAGTTATGTTAATTCTCTTAGAAAAGGCTTTACTACACTAGGCCTCATATGTCAACATTTTTATATAGGTACAGCTTCCAAACTTCAAGGAGAAAATAGATCTTAAAAAAATGACTCCTTGCCCTGAATGGTTTGGCTCAGTGGATAGAGCGTTGGCCTGTGGACTTAAGGGTCCCAGGTTCAATTCCAGTCAAGGGCATGTACCTTGGTTGCAGGCACATCCCCAGTGGAGGGTGTGCAGGAGGCAGCTGATCAATTTCTCTCATCGATGTTTCTAACTCTCTATCCCTCTCCCTTCCTCTCTGTAAAAAATCAATAAAATATATATTTTTTAAAAAGATGACTCTTTTTCCAAAGTGCCTGAATGTAAGAGAAATGGCAGGCAATGCCAGGCTTATACTCAGCAGGCTTGAGTAGAAACAAGACTTAATGAATTGGATATTGATTGGTTGAGTATTTTTTTTAATTTCCTTAATTCAAATTGGTTCCCTAGACAACGATTAGATTGGACATTAAATAACAGCTAAAATAATTCTTGAGAATACAAAAAAATATCAGTTTGAAGGTCACTTGTAGGTCATCAATTCTCTCCACATGCCCTTCAGCAATTTTGAGCATCTCTTGACAAGGAACATTAATTAATTTATTAACTAATAGGGGTAATTTGCAAGGTTGCAAACCGAGGGCTCTTCACTGAACTTGGGTAATTCAGTAACCCTTATTTTGAAAAATTAGAAGTCATTTATTTCCTTTCTGATAGTTATCCCTACATGGTTTGAAGATGAATATGACTTTCAAAACCTCTTAGGAAGCAGCTTTGGGATTTTTCATTCACACACTCCACAAATATGTGCTAAAGTTGAGTGCCTCTGAGCAATGCCTCCATAATGTTGCACTGGAATGAAACAGATGGATAAAAAATATATGAAAACTAAATCCAAACATAATGTAATATTAGTGGTCTGTTTCCTTAGCAAGTTTAATTGCAGCACTTTTCAAACTTATGCATTGTTCTGTATATGCCAGATTGGTCATTATGTTTCACTAAAAGTTTTGGCCATTTGCAAGCTGAAAGTTTGCATTCCTAAAGTTGTTTTTAAATATTAAAATCTCTTAGCTCCTAATTTTCCCTTTATGTTTCATTTTCTTTACCATATTGAAATCTCAGTCAGAAAATCAAGGATATTCTCTTACTGGGAAGTAAAACATCCCTCATTTTGTTCTGAGTAAGAATGTTTCTAGTGAAGGCAACACACATCACCTTCCCCTTGTCTTGTTCTTTGTATGCATTATCTCATTTATGCTCACTGCAACTTGAGAGGCAGGTACCGTTATTATTGTCATTGAACTAATGAGAAAAGGAAGGCTCACAAAAGTCAGGCAAGTTGCCTGAGGTCACACAGCTACTAAATGGAACAGACAAGACCCCCAAGCTCATGCTCCTAACCATGGCATCCTGAATAAATCAATTTGTAATTCTGTTACATTCCTATCCATACATATTTTTCATTACCTTAGAAGTAGTAGTAACTTAGAAAGATACTACTTTTATAAAAGTTCAAACAAGTGCTCCAGATAAATAAGTATTTAAATGGGTGGGGCAACAATAAAGTAATTTAGTAGTTAAATAAACCTATTTCTTTCTTTTTTTCTTTTTCTTCTTTTTTGACTGCAGAACTTTTATTTTCCTCACAGTGATGTGCTGCTGGGGCCTAATGTGCTCACATGACAGTAGACAACCAAAATTTGTCATCTCTTAAAGAATTTAGTACAAAAACCTTACATAAATTAAAAGGATGAATAAATTTATTTCTTCCTAATACTGTGTAGAACAAGATATAATCACTTGAACAGATTTCTTGAACAAACTGCTTTAAATTGAGGGTAAAGTTTCGAGAATCAATATGCAAACAGATTCATTTGAAAAAAAATTCTAGGATCCAATATGTCCTCCCTACAATGATTCAAAGTCTCTTTCAATCTTCTGAACCCTTCAGAAAGGAACAACAAGGGAATAGCAAATGCATTTTGCTCTATTGCATTGATTTCTAGTGACTTCCAAAGGAAAGTCTGCATGTCTTAACCAATTTAAATGTACTAGACTCTGCTACTCTCAGTAAATTGTGTTACTTTTCACTTAAACCCACACAAATGTTTTAATTCAAACCATCCTCTCACCTACTAACCAGAAATAAGCAACCCAAAGATAAAAGAGGAGGAATAGAGTTATATAAGTTATATAAGTTATAACTGCCCATGGAGAGGGGAGAACCACCTCCTCTTACCATGTTTATTAAACCTTACTTTAAAAGTGTATAGGTGTGATTTTAGGCACACTCCCTTGCCTATGGTGTGGCAGGGGAAACATGGGTTCCCAGGTATTTGGGATGAGCTCTTTATTTGAAAAGGCTCTGCTCATTAATTGAGATTCAGTATAGTACCTGAAAACTACCACTTCTTTGACAATGAATTAGCTACCAAAAGTGACTCTCGAAACCAAAATCATTATGGAAGGTTCCCAAAGAGATGTGATATTACAGGGAAATAAGGCGAATGATTCTCAAGTCTAACATGACTCAGAAGAGTAGAATACAATAGATTCCCAGGTTTGCAGATCAAGCTTCATCAGAGGGAAGAGCTCTCCATAGGCAGCTTCCCAAAAGCTGCAGCATTCCAAGGACACTGAAGAAATGCTTCATAAGAAAACGGATATCCTTGGGAACCTCGTCTTCAGTAGAATACCCCTGAGCATCCCATTCTAAGTCCCCTTCTTTTCTCATCTTGAGAACTCATTCGTTCCCTTGGTGGACTCATTTGTTCCCATGGCTTCAGCAACTGCCAGGGAAGAACCCCAACCTCATAAATGATAGCCTGGAATAAATCCACTGCAGCCCCACCAGAGTGAAAAGCAGGCAATGAGATTGAATGGATCAGAGCAGCACGGATTCCTTCTCTTTGACATCCTCCATCTAGCCTGTCATTAATAATCCCAAGGAATCCACCTCTGCCTCATCACTCCCAGTCATGTTTTACTTTAAATCTCCCGTGATTTTTCATTTGAATTCGTTTGCAAAACTACCATTGCAGACCTGTTTCTAAGGAAAATCTAACCATGTCATTCTCCCTTCCCACCAGCCCTTCACAAAACCCGACTCATGCACATTCTAAAATGGTAGGTACCCCTCAGGAATATCCGCATTCCTGGACTTTTCAAAGTGTCCATTGGGGCCATCAGGTTACTCTCAATATTTCAGAAAAGCTTAAAGATAACTGTGGATTTATCTGGATAAGACTGTACAGATTAACTGTAACTACTGGGATTATTACAACTCAACATGGTACCTGGTGTCCTTCTTTGACCCATCAAGATGGGGGCAGGAGCTAGTCCCTGTTCTCTGGGATGTTGAACCTCTCCCCATTCAGCAATGCAAGATGCCTTCACATTGCCTGGGAACGTAGATCCACAGAGGAGACTAATGGCAGGCTCCTTTAAGGCAATACCAATAACGAAAGTTAATTGTATTTTCTGAGCCCAACACTGGAATAGAGTTAGTACTTCATAGGCACTTGATTTTAATGATTTTTAGAAAACTGACTAATAGCTTTCTATTTCTAATGAGATTAATGGTATCAATCAGCACAAAATGAAGAAGAGGATAGAGAATTTTAACTTATGTACAATCTGCAGACAGAACTTTTTGAAAACCAGGGGTGGTGAGTAAAAAGTACAAACAAGAAGTTCTTGGAGGGATAAAGTTCAAAGGTACTTTTTTAGGCATTTATTGGACAACCAGTATTTGCTAGACCCTTTCCCAGATAAATTAGATAAATGCCTTCATTTTCTCCCCGCAATAAGGCGGTGAGGTGGTTTTACATTTACCTGATGCAAACAAATCAAGATTCAGAAAGATAGAAATGACTTCCTAAAGTCACAGAATAGCTAAGTAACAGAAGCCAGCTTCTAATTACAGCTGCCTGAGAGAAAGTTTATCGTCCCACCTGTTATTTTTGTTGTAGGGAACTAAACACCAATGATTATGATAAATCCAAAGGGCAGGACTACTAGTCGTCAGTTTGTCTTGCCATGTAAAGGCATCTTGATGGGTGAATCTAAGGGTTAAAAAAATTAATAACAACTTGATTGTATCATAGGTACACAAGAAATAACCTGAAATTTTTATTAATGTCTCCTAACTTGTGTATCAGGCTCTCTGTCTTAGAACTTCAAAGACCTCGCATGTTTTCCCAAAGCTGAAACTCATGCCCCTCCCCTGCAAAGACTCTCCCAAGACAAATGGCTCCAGTGACCACATTAAGAAGCTTCCTGCCAGCAGAACTCTGTCTCCATGTGGAACAACAGCATAGCACTGTCGCTATATTCTCCACAGAGGATGCATACTCAAAACCCTATGCCTGCCGCTCTCTCCTTAGGCAAGTCCACATTTCTACTTCCCAGGAGCCAGAAACATATGATACATTTAAAAATATAATAGAGTCACCGAAAGAAAAAAAAAGAATGGGAAGATCTGAGCTCAATTATGATGAGGTATGCATCTGAGGGTCATACCTTTTTTTCCCTTTAAGTTATAGACAGCCAGGAAGTAACAAAATATTTCCTGAACTGCCGACTGCTGTCTACAGTTGTATTCCTATTCTTTGTTATATTCTGTTCTAATTTTAGTTTTTTAATTCTGTTTAAAAATACAAACAGGTTTTTATTGGATGTTCATTTCATTTACCTGTAATCTTTAATTAGGACTTTCAGTGTATTGTATTCTGGGATGTGTGCCAATTCCATGTGTACTTATTAGGAATATACAGGGGTTGGCAAAAGTAGGTTTATAATTGTGAGTACATGAAACACAATTTATTCTTGTATTATTGTTTCTTAATTATTTTCCATACAAATAGTTATAAATCTACTTTACCCACCCATGTATATATAGCATGTGTGTCCCTAATAAGGTATCTACTCTAATAAAAGAGTAATATGCAAATTAACTATCACTCCGAGATACCTAAGCCACACCCACCAGCCAAGCCATGCCCCAGCCAATCAGAGCGGCTGTATGCAAATTAACCCAGCCAAGATGGCAGTCGGCAGCCATGGAGCTAGAGCAAACAGGTGGCTTCCATTGCACCAGTGATGCAGTTGAAACTGCCTGCCTAGGCTGGCCAGGCCTCTGCTCAAGGCAACAATCTTTCAATTATAGAAGCCACAGAGCTGAAGCAAACAGGAGGCTTCATTGCCTGCCTAGGCCTCAGCTCAAGGGAACAAAGTTTCAATTATAGAATATAAACCCCAGAAACCTAATTCCAGCCAGCCCTGCTGGGATGTTGGGTCAATGGGAGCTGTGGGCAGCCTGAAAATGGCCCTCAGCCCCTCACCCAGGCTTCCCAGGCATCCCAGGAGGGACCTGAACCCTGAAGAAACTGTGGGCAGCCTTAAAATGGTCCTCAGCCCCTCACCCAGGTTGGCCACACCCCCACGGGGTAAGGGTCCCCACTGGGGAGCTTGGCCAGCCTGCAAACAGCCATCAGCCCCTCACCCTGGCTGGCCAGACACACCAGCAGGTGGACATCCCCTGAGGGGTCCCAGACTGCGAGAGGGCACAGGCCGGGCTGAGGGAACCCCCTCCCCCTGAGTGCACAAATTTTTGTGCACTGGGCCCCAGTATATTATATTTATATTGTCCCTAATAAGGTATATATTATATTATCCCTAATAAGATACACACACACACACACACACACACATATGGAGAGAGAGAGCGCAACAGAGACAGACTCTCTCTATATATATAGTTGTCTCTATTTCTTTGTACATAGGTATTAAACTGAATGGCTGAGATGATAATGATTTAATCTTCCTGAAATAGAAAAGGCAGTTAGTTCCCTTCAACTAAATACCATGCAGAAGTCCTTTCTGAAGTAATCAGGTCACATCTTCCTTTCTAGATCCGTCATGTTCTCTGATGAAATGGAAATGGTGTACTCCTTTTACAAATAAATAGATGAAGTAATGGAATAGAGAGAATGAACACCAAGTGAATGAATTAAAATAGGTCCAATAAACACTGAGTGACTACTTTCCCAGTGTAGACCTTTGCTGTTCAACAGGAGGGCTACTAGCCACATGTGTCTATTGAGACAACTGATCCACACCAAAAGGCCCTTGAATTTGGTCCTGTCAGAAGTGTCCATGAGCAGCCCTAACCAGTTTGGCTCAGTAGATAGAGCGTCAACCTACTGACTGGAGGGTCCTGGGTTTGATTCTAGTCAACGGCACATGCCCGGAGGGGGTGTGCAGGAGGCAGTTAAACAATGATTCTCTCTCATCATTGATGTTTCTATCTCTTTGTCCCTCTCCCTTTCTCTCTGAAATCAATAAAAATATACTTAAAAAAAAGAAATGTCCATGAGTATATTTGGTCCATTGAAATGGTCTTTGATATTGGTCTTATGAAAAAACGACCAAGCTTAGAAAACATCCCTGGGTTCAAATAGCCCATAACCTTTATTTATCATTTTGGTTCATAGGAATAATACATAAAAACAACACCATGTTTTATTGGTGCTATAATTGTTTGGGGGTTAGATTGCCAATGATAACCCCTCTTGCCTCTGTAGCCTAATTGGCAATGGCACATTATCAGGGACCTTTGGCATTGACCAAATGTCTCAGTGGACATTTTGAACAGGACCAAATGTCCCACAAGAGAAATAACATTTGGCAGGTTCTCATCAGGAAACTGAAGAGTCATAATTTATGCCTACTTTCCAAACCTCATTTTAGCTAATAGTTTCAGTCCACGGCAGCTTACACAGGAAAAAGTACACTAGTTTCCATTTCAGCTTATTTTACATCTTTATCCACATAATGATTAAAAAGTCATGAGCCAGAAGGCACACAGCCAATGTAATAGAAAAAAGAATGGGTCCTGTATCATCCAGATCTGAGTTTGAATCCCAGACCTGCTGCTTAAAAACTTCCATGGTTATCATTTTCATTTTACTTTGAATGACTGTTATGGGGATTAAATTAAGTCATGCGTGTAGAGCACAGTGCCTGACTCGTGCTCCACCTTTTTCTCCTCAGTTATTAAGTAATCCTGTGCCTACACGTTCACATCACACTATATTTGTACCACTGATTCTCTCTTAAAATGCCAGGCCACAATTATGAGCCACTTTATCAGATCACTCAGTTATGTCAAGGATTTCATTTTCATCATTACAGACTTTTCTAGGGTTAAGTGTAAAATATCCTCAAAAGCAGCTGCCTGCTTCTTTACCACTTGAGGCTGGGAAAGAGCAGTGAACAATGGGAGAATTACATACTCCCCAGAGTTACAAGGGTTCCCTGACTTACCGGTGGGATTTCATTCCCTTCAAAGCACAGACAGTCTAGTCTAGACTATTCAAAATGTGGTGCCTCTGTCCCCACCTCTCACAAGACCTAAATTATTAATCAATAGTGCTTTTCAGTCTGCTCAACAGAGCAAAATCCAGTAAATTCCCAGGTACAGCATGGTTCTGACCTTTTTTATCCCTTAAACAATGGGCTCCAGCATGTTTTCTAGTATATGACTTGAAGACTCGTGTATTCATGTTTTCTACTTACACCAGCTTCTCAATGGCCCCATGCAAAGATTTGAACTGCATATTAAAAATGTCCTTCAGCCTTTCTCACTATTCTGCATGATTGCTTGAAGGAGATCCTGTTTCTTTCACCTGATTTATTTTACTGTTATTTTTTAATCCCTTATGTTAAAGTAATCACTTTTATAAAATTTAATGGTATTCAAGGTCCAATAATTTAAATTTTTCTGCAAAAAAATTTCATCAGCAATTTTTATTCATATTTTTTCTTCTTTAAATTACAATCACTTTCTCTCTCACCCTTTCCTTTTCTCTTCCCCCCTCCTCTTCCTCTGATTCTCTTATTTGTCTTCCTCCCTCATCTCTGATAAGAAATATCCTTCCTTAGTAAATAAGAACCTCCATCTTACCTCGGAAGGGAGCCTTCCAGCCAGAGGACTTAAGTGTGAAGCCAATACAGGCCATTGGCTCCAATACTTGGATCACCCACAGTCTTTAATTCAAAGTTGTCAATTGGCAAATCTCTAGAGAAGATTTCTGCCCTGTCAAGAAAACTGTACTATGCCCCACAGATCCAATAAGATACACATATAGAGAAGTTACTAGAATACTCATTCCATTTTCACAATGAGGGAAGCAATCTTGGCCACTTCTAATTCTGCATATATCTATTTAGGACTGAAAGAGAGAGATTCTATAGGTTAGGGAAATCAAGCTATAGTTAAAACAATCAAAAGAATGTAATTAATGGAGCAGTCACCCCCATGGCAAGGTTTAACCATGCTATATAGGCAAGTCAGCAGGAAGAGTTTGGTACAATACATTTCAACAGATGGTACCTGGGATCTGCCTAGTGCACGGTATTCAGGTACCCCTAAACATATTCTCTTATAACAACATGAAAATATTCTAAGAATTTTCTCACTTCCTAAGAAATCCTAAAAGATATTTCCAAAAGAACATAATCTTTTTCTTTTTTTTACCTTCTTTCTACACTAAGAAGCTTTATTACACTACTAGAGGCCCGGTGCATAAAAATTTGTGCACTCAAGTGGGTCCCTCAGCCCGGCCTATGCCCTATTGCAGTCTGGGACCCCTCAGGGGATGTCTACCTGCTGACTTACACCTGCTCCCAAGGGATTGGGCCTAAGCTGGCAGTCAGACATCCTTCTGGCAGCCTGGGAGCCCTTGGAGGATGTCCACTTACCAGTGGGGAGCAGGCCTAAGCTGCAGTTCGACATCCTTAGCACTGCTGAGGAAGCAGGAGAGGCTCCCACCACCACCACCGCTGTACTGGCAGCCATCAGCCTGGCTTGTGGCTGAGCAGAACTTCCCCTGTGGGAGTGCACTGACCACCCTGGGAAGCTCCTGAATTGAGCATATGCCCCCTGATGGTCAGTGTGTGTCATAGTGATCTGTCATTCCCAGTCATTCTGCTTTTAAGGTCAATTTGCATATTACCCTTTTATTATATAGGATAGAGGACTGGTGAATGGTTGGGGGCTGGCTGGTTTGCCCTGAAGGGTATCCTGGAACAGGGTGGGGGTCCCACTGGGGTGCCTGGCCAGCATGGGTGAGGGGCTGATGGTTGTTTGCAGGCTGGCCACAGCCACTTCAGGGTGGGTGTCCCCCCTTGGAGTGCCTGGCCAGCCTGGGTGAGGTGCTGATGGCTGTTTGCAGGTTGGCCAAGCCCCCCAGCAGAGACCCTCACCCCATGAGGGTGGGGCCATCCTGGGTGAGGTGCTGATGGCTGTTTGCAGGCTGGCCACAGCCCCCAGAGAGGCTGGCTGGAAGCAGGTGTCTGGGATTTATTTCTCTTCTATAATTGAAACTTTGTTGCCTTGAGCAGAGGCCACAGCCAGCCTAGGGAGGCAGGAAGTTTAGCTTCCCCCATAGACGGCGCAAGCAAGCCTCCTGTTTGCTCTATCTCCCTAGCTGCCAGCCACCATCTTGGCTGGGTTAATTTGCATATAGTCGCTCTGATTGGCTGGTGGGCATGGTTTAGGTGTAGTGGAGTGACACCTAATTTGCATATTACTCTTTTATTAGATTAGATGTGTTCCTCACTTGGCTGTGGACTAGTTATATGACTGAGGCAAGTTGCTTCTCTCAAGTCACTTCAATCTCCTCATCTCTAAATGGGGGCTGGAATGGAGCATCTGTCCCAAACCTATGAAATGGTCTGTTTCATTTTCATGACAGTGACATTGTGAGTATATTAGGGCAACAATGGGGGCAGGAGGTGGGAGAGAAATAAGGATATCTGTCAACAAATCTTATGACTATTTATGAATTAATGTTTGGGTTGGGTCCTCCCCCTCTCCCCAAACACACACACACACCCCACCACCACCAGTTTGGTCTCTTTCTCTTAGTTAAAGATATGAATAACCTTTCGTTAGGTCTTTCTCTTTAACACACAATGGGTTAACAGTTGTTTTTAGCCAGACTTTACAGATTAAAATACTGAGGCAGAAAGAGGTCGAGTCACCTGGCCAAGATCACAGAGCTCATACAGTGACTGCCAGCACTTTATAAGATCTCCAGTTCACCTGATCACGTTACCTTATTTCATCTTTCTCCATTCCTTGATGTTAAACTTTCTGAAGTGCTTCCTCCCTGAAGACCCAGTGCTAAGCCTGGAATATATGAAGTGTTCAAGATATGCTGAAATGACAGAGAAGGCAAAAATTGCCTTATTTGTGAAGAATGTAGGCATTTTATATACAGAAAGTAACTCCAAAATCTATTTATGTATTTCTGGGTGGACTAAGGTCTGGCCTTCTTCTAGAATGCTCTTTTTTCTAACCTGACAGATTCACAGGCTAATGGTGGAAAAAGACTGTGTATCTTTGGCTCACAGAGACAGCTACCTCTTTGTGTCTACATTTGGTAAGTCAGAGAACTTTCTCTTCATTTTAATTATATCATAATTTTTACCCAAACACCTCCATCAAGTTTGGTCTATGCTATCTCACCTTTTTGTCCCAACATTACTATATTATGAAAATTTTAAACATTCCACAAAGTTAAAATAATTTTATAATCGTTACCCATGTTCCTAAATCTCAAGTCTACCAATAACATTTTACTACCCTTGTTTTATAACATATCCACCCATCTATCTATCCATTAATCCATTATATTTGTTGATGCATTTTAAAATGAAATACAAATATTTTCCCACTTCTTCTTAGTACTGCAACATGCACACTATACTTCATTATTTTTTATAATTGCTAGCAATCTTCATATACTGCATTTCTTATTGAATCATAAAATATAAACTCTTTTTTGTTCCCTATGTATTTTTGTTATTGAAATCGAAGCCCCAAAACTATAAGTTATTGCCTTATCTAGAAGAAAATAGGTTAAGATGTAACACCAGAGAATGAAAAACATAAACATTTTTAAATCCAAAATATTTTGTTGAGTAAATGCTACGTAAAGTTAAAATTCAAGACTTTATTCTTTAAGGAGACAGTGATAACTCTTGTTTTTGTTTCAAACTTTAAAAATTGACAAATTAAAATAGAGCATATTAGATCATCATACTGATATTTAAGTCCACAATGTTTCTTTTTTAATATTTTTTATCAACTTTTAAAGAGAGAGGTAGAGGGAAAGAGAAACATTACTATAAGCATGAATCATTGATTAGGAGCCTCCTGCATGCCTGCCCTCCCTCTCCCGCCCCCAGCTAGGATCAAGACAACCACCTGGTACATGCCCTGACCAGGAATCAACCTAGCAACCCCCTAGTGCATGGGACAATGCCCAACCAGTTGAGCAACCCTGGCCAGGGCCCACAAGAGTTCCTGACATTTTTTGGTCTGTGTCAAGTGTCTAATACACCTTCAGGCCTGGACCATCCACCTGTACATGAGATGCCAGCTCATAATGAATGCAAGGCCAAGGTAGGAAATAATACAAACAGTAATTTTCAGAGTTAATGATCAAAAATAATTATAGCAAATTTAGCAGTTGTTTGGCAACACTAAAGACACAGTGAAGAAAAAACATTATTTAAACCCTTTAAGTAATCTTAGTAAGTCCCAGATCCAAGTAGTACTTTTCCTACCTCAGTGCTACGCTATCCCATCTACTAGAAACACTCCTTGCCTGCTAGAAAGCACTCATTCATTGGGATGCATCATCCCCACCAGAAATTCACCTTATGTGAAGCCTTCCTGGTCTTTTCCCAGCAAAAGCATTTTCTGTGTTCATTTTCAGTAACCCGTTCATGTGTCAGTGATTATATTTATGATTTGATTTACAATGAGTTCATTATATGTGTGTCTGCCCCATTATTAGTACACTGCACCTTCATTTTAGAAAATGCCAGTTATACTTGACTTCTAGTAGATACTCAAGGAATGATGAATAAATTAAAGTTGAAACCCATGTCAAATCATTCCATGCCAGTAGGTGTGATGGGGACATTCTGTGGCACTCTTTCTGAGAATCTGTTAACCAAGTGAAGAGAGGGAAAAAGGCAGATTAGCAACAGACAGTAATAAGAGCTTAGATTCTGGAACCCCAAACAAAAACGTATACATAGTATCCTTCTTATTGAATCCCAAAATTAATAGATTCTGGTTGAATCAGAGTCACCACTGAAATGGATGGCTATTTAACTGGGAATTTTATCTTGGCAACAGCGTCTTTAAAAGCAAAACAAAACTCCTTTTTTGACAGAGACATAAAACTATTTTACAGAAGATAAGATCTGGTTTTATGTTCTGTCATTCTTTTGATCAAAAAGACGCTTTTTGCTTTCTAAATTCCTTCTAAATCTAGTGCACTCTACTGCTACCTACCATGTTTGAAGAAGGGGACTTCGGTGGCAAGAAAAACATGCTCAGTTTGCTCATCATCCCAGGGGAAGGGGCACTATGGATCTATGCCCTCCTTGGCAATTTCCTTCCCCTCATCAATTTATCTGAACAGGGTTCCTCACGCCACAACGACACCGCTTGCATTTCCCCAGGAAATTTATCAGCTGCTGTCATCATAAATGTGAAGTTGGATATTTTTAGCTGGACTAGGAAGAGAACAGTTCTCCAGAGATTCAATGTCAATGCTGCTGTATGAATCAGCCCAGCGAAGGCACGGAGAGCTACATTCTCAGTCATTGTGCTTTTTTTCCCCCTAGAGCAGGGATCACCTCTCTGGCTCAAAGCCAGAATGCTTTGCAGCCTGCTCCAGCTCCTGGGGCCTGAGCAGCACTCTATCTGCATTTGGCAAGGAAATACACTGCACAGCTGAACCACCCCACTGACTTTTCCCTGACTGATGATCACTCAGGTGAAAAGGAAACCCTCTGAAGGGAAGATGACGAGGCCTCAAAGAATGAATACCCAAACTCAAAGCATGGATGAAGTACAGGAGGCAAATATACATCTCCAGGGGGAAAAATCAGCCTCAAAGGCAGTTCAATCTGGAACTCTTTTCTTTTTACAGCTATTTCCCAACTTTACCAATGAGCAGAGGCAGGCAGGAACTACAACAATCCCCTCGACCTGAGAAATGAGCAAAATATGACTGTAGAGTTAATAAGAGAATTCACTGTCACTGAATGCAGTGTACCGCATTATTCTAATCACTTTTACTTTCCATGGCTCTGATTTGAAACGGTTTCAATACAAGTCAGATTGGGAAATGGTTTTCCCAATGTCCTTTCTTCATATTTTTATTGTTTTTCTCAGTTATTAAAACACCATCTTGACCCTGGGAAGGCCCAAATACCCAAGCCTGAGAGCAAGTTCGTGGAAGCAAGAAAACCACTGCCTGTCCAGGCTTTCTGGGGAGCTGTCCCTGATGTGAAGGGGCTACGCCATAAGGATGGGAAATACATTATGTAAATTAGGGTTTAGTGACACAGGATGACAGGATTATTCCCAGTTAACGAGGGAGCAGAGGCAGCCAAACACAAACAAATAAAAACTAAAAGCTGAGCACAATACAGAACATGAGAGAAGCTGACTGCTGGAGTCTAGCTTTGCTTGGTCCAGAGGTGAAGAAGGCCTGGAGGGGACCCTTATTGAATGGTTGCAGCTGCCACTTAGTCAAACTGTCTGATTCTTACCAATTTGCTTTGTTCTCCCAGTCCCTAAGCTGTGTCATTGTCAATAAAATCTAGGAAAGAGTCCTCCTTCCAGTGTTGTTCCCATCCTTACCCCTAATATATGATTTAGTGTCTCCAAAGGACCTCATAGAACACAGATCCAAAGGCTGTATTAAAACACACGTACACACACACACACACACACACAGAAACTTTTACAAGATAATTTCAAGGAATCTCAGTCACATGATTAGGCATTTATAAGTCTTATCGCTTTGGCTACATTTTTCACTATGGACAATTATCTTTTAAATTCATTCCACCCCCCTTCAATTAAGACCCTCTGCTCTAGCTTGAGTCTTTCCTAGAGTATTGTAAGAGCATCCTCATGATTCTGTCTGCCTCATTATCTCCCTATTTCAAACCTTTATCTACTCACTGAACATTTATTACAGACCTCCTGCAGGATGATGGCAGGGTGGTAATGGAGATAGGGAAAAGTGGAAAGATTTAGGATTATTTGGAGGTAGAATAGCCAAAATTTACTTGTGAATTGGGTAATATCTGATGTGAGGATAAATGAGGAATATCAGATAACTTCCAGTTTTATTGAGTAACTGAACTGATGGTGGGAAGGACTGGAGCAAAAACAAAATTGAGGATGAAAAACAAGAGTCATGTTTGTTTTAAATAATTTGGGATACCTTGAAATAACCAAGGTATTTTATATATTTAAAAACATGAACCCATAGGCTTCCTCAGAGTGCCAAAAAAGTACATGATACCAATTAGGTTTAGAACTCCTGACATGGGGAAGAGCCAGAGCAAGAGAAGGAGGATCAGAACCCAAACTAAAATACACCAGTAATGAGAATTTGTGTAGAGGAAGAGTGCTATCAAATGGAAAGGGACAGCTAAAAATTTCTGAGGAAACACAGGAGAATATGGTAAGGAAGTGCTAGTGCTATGGTCCAAAAGTATGTGTCCTCTCAAAATTTATGTTAAAATCCTAATGCCCAGTGTGTCTCAGTGGCTGAGGATTGACCTATGACCGGGAGGCCATGGTTCGTTTTCCAGTCAGGGCACATGCCCAGGTTTCGGGTTTGATTCCCAGCATGGGGTGTGGAAGAGATGGCCAATCAATGATTCTCTCTCATCACTGATGTTTCTATCTCTCTCACCATATCCCTTCTTCTCTGAAGTCAATATAAATAGATCTTTAAAAATCCTAATGCCCAATGTGATGGTATTAGGATGTGAGGCCTTTTGGAGGTACTTAGGTTATGAGGGTGGGAGGTCTCATGAACTTGATTAGTGTTTTTACAAATGAGACATCATGGAGTTCCCTATGCCTTTTGCCAGGTGAGGAAACAACAAAAAATCCTTACCAGGAAGAGAGCCCTTACTCAACCATGCTTGACCCTGATCTTGGGCTTCCAGACTCCAGAACTGTGATAAATAAATTTGGTTTATAAACTTCCCAATCTGTGGTATTTTGTTAGGGAAGCCCAGAAAGACTACGATGTGAAATAAAAGAAGATGTTGTTTCAAGGAGGGAGTGGTTGTGGTGAAAGCTGCTGAGAAATCCAGTGAAATGAAGGTACTGCGTTTAACAATGTGGTGAGAACTGATGACCCAGTATACTGATTTTACTTCAGTGAAGTGGCAGGAGCCAAACTGGATGGGTTGAAGGGAGGTAAAGAAGTGGAGGTGATAATTAATTGTAGACATTTTTTAAGAAGTTTAGCTTAGAAGGTTAAGAAAGAAATCACAGCTGGGGGGAGGGTGGGATTATGGAGTTAAGGGAGAATTTTGTTAACATAGGAAGTTTATGTATCTAGGTCTCAGTATCTCCATCTATAACATAAATATAAGCACAGTATCTAGCTCATGAGTATGTTGTTAGATTTTAAAATAATAATTGTTTCCCTAGCTGGTTTGACTCAGTGGATAGAGCGTCAGACTGCAGTCTGAAGGGGCCCAGGTTTGGTTCCAGTCAAGGGCACATGCCCAATCTGTGGGCTCGATCCCCTGTGGAGGAGTGCAGGAGGCAGCCAATCAATAACTATCTCTCATCATTGATGTTTCTCTCTCTCCCTCTCCTTCCTCCCTGAAATCAAGAAACATATATTTTTTAAAAAATGTATGTAAAGTGCTTAGCCCAGTGCCTTGCCTGACCTATGATAAGCAATTAATTTTAGATTAAATTACTTTCAGAATTTGCACTTTGTTCAGATCTATATGGTGACCCTTACCACATAATGTAATAGTTTATAGTACATCTTTTTTTCTAAGTTAGCTGGAAAACATATACTAATCATTACAATTTGTGTTTACTTGAACTGCAATTAACATGAATCAAGAGGTGAAAAACAGTGCAACTAACTACAGCAAAAGAGGTCTTGGAATCTACCTGGAGGGTCCAGGTCCCCTCAAATCTTTTCTTCAAAGCTGACCTTGTCTCCAGTTGGCCATGGTTAACACACCCTGTTGGGGGCAGGGAGAAGGCTCGGCTTGTGGAATGAATCACCATATAGGCAGCCAAGTCACCGCTCATTCAGATTTATGAATGTCATATTCTTTATTGACCCTCCGAAGAGTTTCTAATCAGAAAGATTCCACACAGGTTTCTGCCATCTCATTAGGACACAGGAAATTGGATAAAGAGGATAACCTCTGAAATTCTCCCATAGCCATTGATCTTTGGGAAATTAGCCCTCAATGGCTTAGATCACTCTGAAGATTATAAACATGTCCAGTAAAGATGACCTCCAGCCAGGTTTGCCCAGCAATTGCAATAGCATTTGGCAGCAGAGATGCCTGCCAAGATCCAAGCAGCTGTAGCAGGTGCTGTAAATCAATGTAGGACACTTACGTGGCTCTGTATTCCACAGGGGCTCAAAGCCTTCCAAGTAGATTATCGGCAATAGATTTCAGGGTGGCAAAGTGGCATTATGAACACACAACTCCCATATCCATTTTCTTTCCATTTATCTGAATGTCAGAGTTGTTGAGCAAGAAAACTGCGTTGTTTACCAAGAAAGAGCTCTGTAGCTAAAGTGGAAAACAATATTTCAATAAAAGCAATGCTCAAGGAAAAGGAAAGTAGTAAGATAAGGAAAGGAGAAAAAGTTAAGAGATATGGTGTTTTGGTAAATACTTCTCTGTATGCTACATTGGCTATATAGAAATATATATTAGCCCCGCATAAATGAATGCACATAAATATATTTGTGTGTGTGCATACACACTTCAGTTCCTTAAACTTCTACCCTTTTTATAAATGCATTCAGTAATTTAAATGTGTTTTTATTATTTTTAGAGAGAGAGGGAGGGAGAGACAGAAACATCGATGAGAGAGAAATATCTATTGGCTGCCTCCTGCATTCCCCCTACTGGGGACCAAGCCTGCAACCAGGGCCTGTGCCCTAACCTGGAATGGAACCAGAAACCTCTTGGTGCATGGGCTGACGCTCAACCACTGAGCAATTTAAGTCAGAGAGTAAAGGATTAAAAACACTCCTGTTAAAATCATAGTTCTACACTTGAATGGCATGTGACTGAAGTGATCAGTATTTAATATCCTGAAGTGTGGCTTGTATAGTGTTGGACAGACAAATAGGCAAACAGGGGAGTCAGTGAACACAACAGCTAGTCTCTGAAGACAGTGAAAGAATTTCTGAGCCAGAAGAATGTAGCTTCTTCTCCACAACACTTCTTAGATTCTGTAGTAGAGAGTAAAAATAATAAAAGAAACAAGAAGTTTAAAGGCTAAAGCAAAAGCAGTATCATTGAAGACTGGAATAGAAAGCTATGGACCAAACTATATCCTTTTTTTTGTAAACAAAAGCATAAAATATTGTTGAATTTAAAACAGAATTACAAAAACAGAAGTTTGATACATATTTATTTTTCTGCAGAGAAGCAAAATGGCATGGATAACACGACTGGTTTCAATCCTAAATCTACCTCTTACAAATCTCCCATTCTTCTTTAAGTGAAAAAACAAACACAAAACCAAAACACACACACACACAAAACAAAAAACAAACAAACAAACAAAAACACATGTACTTTTGACAGGTTGTACCCTACACAAAGATATATGGCCTAAAGCAGTGGTTCTCAACCTTCTGGCCCTTTAAATACAGTTCCTTATGTTGTGACCCAACCATAACATTATTTTCGTTGCTACTTCATAACTGTAATGTTGCTACTGTTATGAATCATAATGTAAAAATCTGATATGCAGAATGGTCTTAGGCGACCCCTGTGAAAGGGTCGTTCGACCCCCAAAGGGGTTGCGCGATCCACCAGTTGAGAACCACTGGCCTTAGGGGCCAATGGGGCACATAAATCCAGCCTATACTCTGCTGTCCCAGCTGTATGTCGGGGCATGAGGTTTCATCATTATGGAGGGGACACCATTTTCTAATTCTCATAAATGCAACCTATGGGTTTGTAGTCTACTTGAAAACACTTGCCCTTCAAGGTTGTTGTAATCACTGGCTGATATATCTGTTATATACCATATCATAGATATTCTCTAAATGCAGAGCTCTGGTTATTATTCAATTTGAAAAATCTTTTCATTTGAATCTACAGTATAAGTTGGATACAAATTGTCCTTCTAAGTCAGAGACAACTGCTGAACATTTTGATAGAAAGAAAGATCATTGTTACTCCTTTGGATGCATATGCTTATGTGTCATCTTTTTGGACTTCCATACGCACTCAAGCTTTTAAAACAATCATCAACTAGGGAGAAAACAGAATTGGCATGCACACTGTTACAAAGAGCTTACCCAATCCAGAGGATAATAGAAACTGTCAATAAAACTTGGATTTAAGAAAGGATACATGGCGTCAGAAGAACCTGATGAATCGTTTAGGCAATTATAAAGTGGTGCAGGAAACCACACATTCTATAGTCACTTGGATATTAGACCAGGGTGTTCATAGAGAGAGCTAGATGAAACAATGGCAAAAAAATAAAAAAGGTAAAGTAAAAGAATGGTGGTCAAGCTGTGGGGGCAGTCTAGGAAACCCCACAGATGTCTGCGGAAGGTCCTCTCTTCTGTTGGTTCATCTTTATTAATGATCTTCAGGAGGCAGTAAACAGCATGTTAATGAAATCTGCAGATGACAGTAAGCTGGGGAATGTTGCAAAACATTAGCAAAGATAAAGAAATAATACAGATGGTCTGAGAAGAGTTACAGATCTTGAGATCAAATAACAAAATGAGAGTCAAGTTGGGAAAAGGCCAGCTTATACACTGAGGGAGAATAAATGAAAACACAGATATCCACAGGGAAGAAAAAAAAAACATGGAAAAGAGGCCTCTGAGAAGGACCTGCTGGAAAGGAACTGAGCCTAGAGAGCAGTTACCATCATGTTAGTTTGGTCTACAAAATGGTAGCTCAAGTAGAGGTATTGCTTGAAGATCAGATAGAAGGAGATCAAAGAGGTGCGAGTATTTTTCTCTACTCAATTCTCCAGTGGCTGCACCTGGAATACAGCTTCTGGTGGAGGGGAATTTCTACCAGAAAGTCAGAAACAGATTGAGAGTGTAAGGGCAGGGACATAAGCGACAGGAAGGCTGTGTGAACAGAAGACTAGAAGGGCAACGTATGAATGACTTGACTACAGGACACAGAGGAAACTCTGGTGGCAGAATATAAACTCTGGAAATAAAGAGGAAAACTGATGGTAAAAGTCAAAGTAACGGAGGGAAAAGAACATAGTAAGTTAAACAGAGAATACAGACTGAACTGTAGGAAGGAAAAAATTCCAAAACCATCAACTATGGAAATGGTATCATGAATTGTTCTGGGGAATCCATGGGACCAAGTTCAAACATTACTCAGAGTAAGAAGCTTAAAATGATAAAGAGCATTTACTCTAAAGCAGAAAAACCTTAGGGAATGTGATCGAATCCATCTTTATGTCACAGGATGGGAATACATCTAAATCATTCCTGATAAATTATAATGCATGCTATTTCCAAACAATTCAAGATAAGTGGTATGTTGGAAGAGAGCTGGACAACAGAGAGGTTTTAATATGTTAACTTTCTACTTGACACGTTGGGAAATCTAGCTGCTCTGCCTCCAAATCATTCGGTGACTCAAAAACCATTCAATTAAGCACTGCATACATCTGGTTCTCCATGGAAAAAACCACAGTCAAAATACATAAATGCTCACCACTCTCAAAAATAACTTGAAATAGATCAATGACATAAACATAAGGCCTAAAAGCATAAGACTCCCCGAAGAACACATAGGGAAAAGCTCCTTGGCACTGGCTACAAGCAACAAAAGCAAAAATTAATAAGTGGGATGACATCAAACTAAAGTGATTTTACACAGTGAAATACAAATCATCCAAGTGAAAAAGCAACCTACAGAACAGAATAATTTCAAATAATCAATCTGATAAGGAGTTAATATCCAAAACATATACAGGACTCATACAAATCAATAGCAAAAAAGAAGCAAACAAACAAACAGTCCAATTTGAAAATGGACAGAGAAACTGAACAGACATTTTTCAAAAAAAAAAAAAGACACACAAATGAAGAAGGTGCTTGACATCAGAAATCATCAGAGAAATGTACATCAGAACAACAATGACATGGCACCTCGCATCTGTTGAATGGCTGTTATCAAAAAGACAAAAGATAATAAGTGTTGCTGAGGATGTGGAAAACAGGGAACTCATGCAGCCACTAAAAAAAAAAAAAAAAAAAAAAAAAAAAAAAAAAAAAAAAAAAAAAAAAAAAAAAAAAAAAAAAAAAAAAAAAAAAAAAAAAAAAAAAAAAAAAAAAAAAAAAAAAAAAAAAAAAAAAAAAAAAAAAAAAAAAAAAAAAAAA
>PVJC01006566.1:0-54453 GCA_004026665.1 Murina feae
TTCCTTTTGTTTGGAGTTCTCTGCGCTTCCTGGACTTGGAAGTCTATTTCTTTCACCAGGTGAGGGAAGTTTTCTGTCATTATTTCTTCAAATAGGTTTTCAATATCTTGCTCTTTCTCTTCTTCTGGCACCCCTATAATTCTGATGTTTGTGCGCTTGAAGTTGTCCCAGAGACTCCTTACACTATCTTCATATTTTTGATCCTTTTTCTTTTTTTTTCTTTTCTTTTTTCTTTTTGCTTGTCCCGCTGGGTGGGTTTTGCTTCTTCACATTTCATATCTTTGACTTGCTTCTTGCGATCCTCTCGTCTGTTGTTGGATGTCTGTATAATATTCTTTATTTCAGTCAGTGTACGCTTAATTTCTAGTTGGCCCTTTATCATATCCTTGAGGGTCTCATTAGATTCATTGAGGATCTGACTAAATTTATCGGCGGTCTCACTAAATTTATCGGCAATCTCTAGAAATTTCTTGAAAAACCTAATAACCGTGGTTTTGAACTCTATATCCTGTCATTTTCTTTCCTCCATTTCTGTCATTTGTGACCTGCTTCTTTGTCTCCACATTTTGGCTGCTTCCTTTTCTGAGTTAGGTGATCACTGAGAGGAATCAACCTCTAAGCCACTTGGTTATGAGAGTCAGCTGTGTCTACAGTGGGAGAACTTCTGTGCTGGAGATACCTTTATGGGGCAAGAGTTGTTTCAGTGGGGATTTTGTGCTCACTGCGTCTGCCCTGAGTGTGTTCCTTGTGGATCTGAGTTTTGTTTAGGATGGTCCCACTCTGGCCACTGGGTGAGTCTGGCTCTTGTATCTTTAAGGAGGTGCTGATTCAGCCTTTGCCTTAGGCTACTCAGCCTTTTATATGCAAAAGCCTCTGATGCAGCTTGGGAGGGGCGGGGCCTTGGGGGGTTTGCATGGCAGAACGGAGCAGATAACTATGGCTGCTTCTCAGCCCTGCGCTAAGAGACACGGGGTCTCTGTGTCCCACAGTAATTGCTGCAAGCAATGCTGAGAGAAACCTGCTTTGGATTTCCTCCCAGTGCCAGTCATTCCCCCTTCTCCGGGTGTGCACCTGGAACTGGAGTTCAGAGCCACCGGGTACTTGTGGCTCTCTTCAGTTTGAAAAAGAACAACGTCCTCTGGTGCCAGCCCTCTCCCCAAGCCCTGTTCATGCGCCTCCGTACCTCTGTACTTTGCTTCCACCACTCCTCTGAGTCTCGGTTTCTCTCTAGTTGTAGGAATTTCACTCAGCCAGCCTTCCTGTGGGTGTAAGTGGTGTCCATGTTTTATTTTCGTGGTTATTCTGAAATAGTTGTGCACAGCTGCATTTACGGTGTTTACCTTATGCCGCCATCTTGCTGTCCTCTCTTGCTTCTTTTAACATTCTCACTTTGTCTTTAGCCCTTGGCATTTTAAATTTTGATATGTCTTGGTGTGGTCCTCTTTTGAGTTCTTTTGTTTGGGACTCTGTGCTTCCTGGACTTATAAGTCTATTTCTTTCACCGGGTAGGAAAAGTTTTTCTGTCATTATTTCTTCAAATAGGTTTTCAACATCTTGTTTCTTCTTCTGTCACCCCCATAATGTGATTGCTGGTATGCTTGCAGTTGTCTGAGAGGCTCCTCAAACTATCTCCATATTTTGGGATTTTTTTTTTCTTTTTGCTCTTCTGGTTGGGTGTTTTTTTGCTTCTTTATATTTGAAATCATTGATTTGATTCTCAGAATCCTTTACTTTACTGTTGAATCTCTGTGTATTATTTTTTATTTCATTCAGTGTATGCTTAATTTCTGACTGGTCCTTTTCCCTTTTTTTTGGAGGTTTCTAGATTTGTGAATAACCTTATAACTGTAGTTTTGAATTCTATATCCAGTAGTTTGCTTCCTTCAATTTCTTTCATTTGTGATTTGTCTCCCCATTTTGGTTGCTTCCCTGTGTTTGTTTCCATGTATTGGGCAGAGCTGTTATTTCTCCATGAGTTGGCACAGTGGCCTCGTGTATTAGGTATTCTATAGGGCCCAGTGGATCAGCTTCCCCAGTCACCTGAGCTGGGAGCTGTAGGTGCACCCCTTTGTGGGATGTGAGCACAGTCTTGTTTTAGTTGAGACTTGATTGCTGTTGATGTTACTGGGAGGAATTGACCTCCAGGCCAATTGGCTCTGAGGACCAGCTATGACAACAGTGGGAGATCTACTATGCAGGAGACACTCTTTTGGAGCAGGACTGCTTCAGTGGGGGTTTGGTGCTCATTGGGTCTGACCCTTCAGTGTGTCGCTGGTGGATGTGTAGTCATAATCTGGTATGATATGACAATGACCACTGGTAAAATGGCTCTTGGGTCTCAGAGAAGTGCAAAGTCAGCCACTGCCTGGGGCTATCCAGCAGGAGCTACAGAGAGATCTTCAGATTCCTCCTCTTTGGAAAGAGGCTGTGGGGAGTGGCATTGGCTAAGCACCCTGCATCACCATCACCTAGACTAGCCACGCCCCAGGCATGAATCTATAGGCACCCCTGTGTGCACCTGCAGGAGACACTGCCCAGACCACGCAGCTAAGTGAACATCAGCAGGATCCCAACCAACTGCAGCTGTCACCTCTAGAACCAGCTTTGTATTCAGATCACAGATAATCAAGGTGTGAGACTCAAGGAAGACCCAGCCTTTAGGTTAAGGAGTCCCTGCCTGCTGTGTTACTAGGGGCTTCAACCTCCCAGACCTCCATCAAGTTGCCCAGAGCAGAAAGGGACAATGACTCACATTCACCTACACTAGAGCAGCTCTCAGGAGTCCCAGGATAGACATAATAAGGGACCTAATTCAACAACATCAGAGTAAAATCCAGCAAGCTCCACAAACAGCAGATGCAAAGGTTTTTGAGTGTGTGTGGTTTTATTTTTGGTGTGTGTGTGTGTGGACTATTTTTAAAAAATATATTTTATTGATTTTTTACAGAGAGGAAGGGAGACAGATAGAGAGTTAGAAACATCGATGAGAGAGAAACATCTATCAGCTGCCTCCTGCACACTACTCACTGGGGATGTGCCCGCAGCCAAGGTACATGCCCTTGACTGGAATCAAACCTGGGACCTCTCAGTCTGCAGGCTGACACTCTATCCACTGAGCCAAACCGGTCAGGGCAGGACTATTTTATTTTATGGCTTGTTTTCCCCCCTTTTTTCTTTCTTCTCTTTTTTTTCTTACATATATATAATTTCTCTCTTTCCTTTGATTCTATTTTACTTTTGTTTGTTTTTCTTAATTTTTATTTTGTTTTTCTTTTTTGTTTTATTTTTCCTATCTATATCTTAATATATTCATTATTACCATGTTTAAATTCATTGTTATTGCATTTATTTTTTCTTTTCTTCCTATACTAGTTCTTTTAGCTTCCTTCTTGCTTCCATTTAGCCATTTTTTTATTTTCTTTCTCCCTTTTTCTTTATATCCCCTCTAAGTCTTAGGTCACACATTTTTTAGTATTCTTTTAATTTTTTTCTTTTCTTTATTTTCTTTTCTTTTTCCTTCTTAGTCTTTTCTGTTGTTCCATTCAGTGGTTTGATTTTCATGGTGTTTTTGGTTTGGTCCTATTGTCTCTTATTCCATCTGTCAGCACCCATATAACTGCTGGCATGATGACATTGGGGTTGAACTTCACTATCAAAAACTTGGAGGGGAGATCCCTTCTATGAATGAAACATCAGCAACCAAGCCCAATTAGAACATGAGAGCCCAAATATGCACACACAGGGCATTCCTAGAGCATCTAGCTCAAGGGATCAAAGAAATTGCACCACCAGAACCCTCAAGACCCTTTCTACATAAAACTATACCACAAAGACTGGGAGGCATAACAGTTCTATATAATGCACAGGAGCAAATACAAAGAGACAGCTAAGATAGGAAGAAAAAGAAACAACCCCCCAATGAGAGAAAAGAAGGAATCTTGAGAAAAAACTAAATGAGATGTAGGCAAGCAACCTATCATATGTACAATTCAAAGCAGTGGTTACAGAGGTGCTTTAGGAATTTAGTGTATATTACAAGGAACTCATTGAGAACTACAGCAGCATGAAAAAGGAAATAGAAACCATTAAACAGAACCAGACAGAAATGAAGAATGATATATTTGACATCAAGAACACACTGGAAGGAATTAAAGTACATTGGATGAAGTAGATGATTGTATCAGTGATTTGGGAGACAGGTTGAAATAAATACCTAATTGAGCCCCAGTGGTTGTGAGACCTGGGGCTCAGGCCTCGCAGCCACCGCAGTTGTGGCTGGCAGTGGCAGCAGCAGTGGGGTGACCTTCTCCTGATCAGCTCAGTCGCCTTCCACAGAGGGAGGCCAGACTGCCATGATGGTGAGTGGGCCTAAGCCATCTCCCCTGAGGACTCCTGGACTGTGAGAGGAGGCAGGCTGGGCTGAGGCGCCCCTCGCCCCCAGTGCATGATTTTTTGTGCACTGGGCCTCTAGTTATTTATAATAACCAAGACATGAAAACAACTTAAGTGTTCACTGATGGGTGAATGGGTAAAGAAGTTGCACCACGCACACACTCATACACACATATTGGAGTATTAGTCAACCATAAAAAAGAAGGAAAAACAGGATGCCCACTCTCACCACTCCTGTTCAATATAGTATTGGAGGTATTAGCCATCACGATTAGACAAGAAGAAGAAATAAAAGGCATCCAAATTGGAAAAGAAGAAGTAAACCTGTCCTTATTTGCAGATGACATGATATTGTACATAAAAAACCCTAAAGACTCCATTAAAAAACTTTTAGACTTAATAAATGAATTCAGCAATGTAGCAGGATACAAAATTAATGCTAAGAAATCTATGGCATTTCAATACACCAATAGTGAACTTATAGAAAGAGAGACTAAAAAAGCAATCCCATTTACCATCACACCAAAAAAACTAAGATACCTAGAAATAGACTTAACTAAAGAGGTAAAGACCTCTACTCAGAAAACTACAGGACATTGAAAAAAGTGATAGAGGAAGACCTAAACAGATGGAAGAACATACCATGTTCATGGATTGGTAGAATCAACATCATTAAAATGTCCATACTACCGAAAGCAATCTATAAATTCAACGCACTTCCCATTAAAATAACAACTACATATTTCACAGACCTAGAATGAACTTTCCAAAAATTCATCTGGAATAAAAATAGACCCCAATTAGCTACAGTGATCCTGAGAAAGAAGAACAGGGTAGATGGGATCTCCATACCAGTATTAGAAAGCCACTGTTCTTAAAACAGCTTGGTACTGGCTCAAGAGCAGACATATACATCAATGGAATAGAATAGAGAATCCAGAAATTGACCCAAACCACTATGCCCAATTAATACTCAATAAAGGAGGCAAAAGCATACAATGGAGTCAAGATAGTCTCTTCAATAAATGGTGTTGGGAAAATTGGACAGATACATGCAAAAAAAATGAAACTAGACCACCAACTTACACCATACACAAAAATAAACTCAAAATGGATAAAGGACTTAAACGTAAGACAGGAAACCATAAAAATACTAGAGAAATACACAGGCAGTGAAATTGCAAACATGTGCCAAAGGAATTTCTTCACTGATACTGCTCCTAGGGCAATGGAAGCTAAAGAGAAAATAAACAAATGGGACTACATCAAAATAAAAAGCTTTTGCACGGCAAAGGAAATGATCAACAAAACAACAAGAAAGCCCACTGCATGGGAGAACATATTTGTCAATGATATCACCAATAAGGGTTTAATATCCAACATTTACAGGAAACTCATACAACTTAACAAAAGGAAGATAAACAATCCAATCAAAAAATGGGCAATGGAACTAAACAGACACTTTTCAAAAGAAGACATACAGAAGGCAGAAAGACATGAAAACATGCTCAAAGTCACTAATTATACGAGAAATGCAAATCAAAACAACAATGTGGTATCATCTCACACCTGCTAGAATGGCTGTCATCAACAAATCAACAAATGACAAGTGCTGGAGAGGATGTGGAGAAAAAGGAACCCTTCTGCACTGCTGGTGAGAATGGAGACTGGTGCAGCCACTGTGGAGAACAGTTTGGAGTTTCCTCAAAAAATTGAAAATGGAACTCCCATTTGACCCTGTAATCCCTCTTCTGGGAATATATCCCAAGAAGCCAGAAACACCAATCAGAAAGAATATATGCATCCCTATGTTCATAGCAGCACAAGTTACCATAGCTAAGATTTGGAAACAGCCTAAGTGCCCATCAGCAGATGAATGGATTAGAAAGCTGTGGTACATCTACACAATGGAATACTACGCTGCTGTAAAAAAGAAGGAATTCTTACCATTTGCAGCAGCATGGATGGAACTGGAGAGCATTATGCTAAGTGAAATAAGCCAGTCAATGAAAGAAAAATACCACATGACATCACTTATTTATGGATAATCAGGACCATTATAAATTGATAAACATAAAAAAATACAAAGACAGAATAGCATTGAACAGACTGTCATCCTACAGCTGGCAGGCTGGGGAGGGTTGGGGGTGAGTTAAGCGATCAACTGAAAGACTTGCATGCATGCATATGAGCATAATCAATGGACACAAGAAACTGGGGGGTAGGGGAGGAGGGGGGAAGGTCAAGGGGAAAAAATGGAGACCTATCTATCACTCGTTGTAATACTTTAAGCAAAAAAAAAAAAAAAGGAAAAACAGCCTGTCCAGTGTGGTTCAGTGATTGAGAGTCAACCTATGAACCAGGAGATCACAGTTTGATTCCAGGTCAGGGCACATGCCTGGGTTGTGGGCTCAATCCCCAGAGAGGGGTGTGTAGGAGGCAGCTGGTTGATGCTTCTCTCTCATCATTGATGTTTCTATCTCCCTCCTCCTTCTTTTCTGAAACCAATAAAAAATATTTTTTTAAATTTTTTTAAAAAGAAAAAAATACTGCCATTTGTGACAGCATAGATGAGCCTTGAGCGTGTTCTTGAGTGATGTAAGTCAGACAAAGGCAAATACTGTGTGCTTTCTCATTTATATGTAGACGCTAAAAAATGTGAACTCACAAAAACACAGTACAGATTGATGGTTGCTCAAGTTGAGCATGTTTCAAAATGCAGCTTTCTCCATCCATTCAGTCCTCTTTTCCGTCTTTCAAATTTCCTGATCTACTTATGGGAATTTCTCACTTTCCTTCACTAATTATAAATTTTTCTTTTCTTTTTTTCTTTTTTTATTACATAAAGTATTACAAAGATTAGTACATATATCTTTTTTCCCCTGCCCTTCCCCCAGCCTCCCCTACCCCGCAGTGTTTTGTGTCCATTGGTTACGCTTAAATGCATGTATAAAAGTCCTTTGGTTGATCTGTTACCCGCCCCCCCCCCGAACCCTCCCTGTCCTTGTTGCTGTAATTTTTTTTTAATTTTGTTTTATTGCTTAAAGTATTACTGAATTTTTCTTTTAAAAAGTACCTGTATTCTTTCATTAAATCTGGAATGAGAAGGAAAATAAGCCGTCAGTAGGACATTCCTGTGCACTCAGTTGACCACCTCTATCCAATTTCTAAAAACATTGCATGTCATTAAAATAGTGAATAAAGGTCAGCACCCATGGGTACCACCACTGAAAAGAACCAGGACCTGGTACATCTGTCCTCTGAAATGTGCTACAGGCACAGTATGCTGGCTTGCATTAGTAGAACTGTATCTGTTTTTATAAGCAGAGTCTGTCTTGACTGGATAGCATCCATTACATAACAATTGTTACATATTTGGAATATCATCCCTGAGGTATACTAAATATAAATCACAAATTATTACTAAAATGTTTCCTCAATGAACTTCATGGACAGGAGGAATTTACTCTAGGTATTAAGTGCTACTAAGAAGAGATGGAGAATTCAACTTCCTTATTTCCTAAGTGCATCTCCCAGTAATCGTAACATCTTACTCATTACCACATCTTCAATGCTTGTAATAGTTCCTGGCCTACAGTAGAAACTTGAAAAACACAATTGAATAAATATATATTGAGCGCTAGACAGGTAGCTCAGTTGGTTAGAGCATCGTCTTCATATGCCAAGATTGTGGGTTTGATCTTCAGTCAGGGCACATACAAGAGGCAATCAATGAATGTATACATGAGTGGAACAACAAATCAATATTCCTCTCTCGCTTTTTTTTCTCCCTCTTTCTCTCTATCTAAAATCAATAAAACAAAAAAAATACAGAAAAATTAATAAGATAATATATATCTCTATTTCCTCACTTGTAAAATAAGTTAGATCAAACCCTTAGACATTTTGAGATTGAAAATATTAATTCCACTTGAAAGTAAATAAACTGAGTTTTCATTAAGTTATGATACCAATAAATATATCAAGCAAAGTGAAAAAATCATAGCTTATTATCTCCAGATATTCTTTCAGGCTCCTCAATTATAATTATCTTCTTAAGCTACAACACCAATAATAAAGAAAACAACAGAAACTTATTTTAAATTATTTTATTTTTCAGAATTTTCTAACACATGGTGTTAGAAAAATGAATAATGAATTTTGGTACCATGACTTAGAACTTTTTCTTAAGTTTAGCCTTTAAATTAAAAACAGTAGCTACAATAAGGACATTTAAACCTCACTCAGAGAAATGGTGAAAATCAAGCACAAATTCTTTGGTGGAGAGAAATTATTTCAAAGTGTGATTTTAGAAAGCTACTAAAAGAGTAAGAAGGATAAAATAGAGACCATACTGGGAAAACAAAAAAGTGAATAATTCTCCCTAAAAAGAGAATAAAGAGGAGGACAAAGAGCAAAAGAAAGGTTCACTAACTTATTTTCCTGATATAAAATTCAAGTACTTAAAACTTTTTTTAAATCATAAAATGCTGCTACTCATCTCAAAGAAAAAGTAATCTTCCTTATTTTCTAGAATTATAAAACAACAACCTCTTTTACTTAAGGATAGTCAGTGATCTTAAGACAATACTTAGAAATGGAAAGGTTTGATTTTCTAAATCTAATATCTATGTAATATAATCTACCTTGAAAAAATTCATCTGAAGGAAAACAGGACTTTATTTCTAATACAAATATAAAAAAATCTAACAATCTAAACAAAAAGGCTTTTAACTGGACATCCAACTTACTGTATTCTGTACTAAATTTATTAAGGACAAACATTGTGCAATACTGTTCTTTATATTCCATCAGGAAATACTGTAAAACATACCTGCACAGGTGGTCAAAAAAACACTTACACAATTGCTCAAAAATTCAGTTAGAATTCCAGTTTTCCAACATTTAGAAAATTGCCAATTTTCACTTATATCCATCTTATCTACATGTTGATAAATAAAATTCTTCCCAGGTGTTGTTAAATAAGAAAATACTAGCCTCATTTGTCACTTGTGCATTTGTACCTCAATATTTTACCAACTGAAACACATATTCAGAAAAATTGTCATTATTCTCAGAGACAATAGGGCAAAGAAATAAATATATGCTTTTAATTATTTTCCTTTCTTTTCTTCTTCAATTTGTGTTTTAAGGCTCAGAGCAGACACTATGATATATCCATTTTTTATAAGGTTTTCAAATATTTGTCCCAAAGTGAAGTTGTTCTGTTGAAGTTACTTAAATATTCCTCTCATCTTTTCAAGTAACTTCAAACATGTTCATGCCAGTCATCCATTCCAAAAGGAGCAGTGATTCAAAGGAAAGTTAATAACTTAGGGATCTATAAAAGACACTGCAATGTATCTTGTTCCATTTTTAACAGGAAGCCCTTCATGCAAATGTGTGAGTCTTCCTGGGTGCATAAAACTCCAGCCTTTTCTCGGTGATTCAATAGAGCAATTGTATCGTAGAAATTTGCATCCACCTCCCTAAAATAAATGAAACAAATAAATGTATCATCCTATTATGTTTAATACTAGGGGTCTGGTGCACGAAATTTGTGCACGGGGGGACGGTGGGGGTCCCTCAGCCCAGCCTGCCCCCTCTCACAGTCTGGAACCCCTCAGTGGATGTCCTATGATGGTCTCAGTCTGCCAGGCGCCTTTTGTGTGTGTGTGTGTGTGTATGTGTGTGTGTGTGTGTGTGTGTATTGCCACTGCGGACCTGCCCCCAGCCTCATCTGAGGCTCTGAGCAGTCCTCCTGTGTGTGTCTACCTGCTGGGGACCTGCCCCCAGGCACACCGTGGAGGCTTGGAGTAGGCACCCCCTCTATGTTGATCTCTCAGACTCTTGCCCTCCCCTGCATGTTGTTCTCTTTTTTGAGCTGTGGCCAGGGCTGGGTGCTGCCTGCCTCCCAAGCTTACCTACTGCCCATCTTCCTTCATCCACCAGAAAGCAGGGAAAACCCCACCTTGTGGTCAGGCCAGCCTTTTCCTGCTCCCTGATCCCCGGAAGGGACCACGGGAGCCACCAAGCAGGCCCCCAGCCCCCAAGAGCTTGCTTTCCCGCTCCCCAGTGCCCCCCAAAGGGCCTGGGGAGCCACCAAGCAGGCCACCGACTTTCCCACTCACCTTTCCCCTGCTGCCTTCCTTTCCCACTGTCTGGTGTCACCAAGTGGTCTGGGGAGCCGCCAAGCAGGACCCCGGCCACTGCAGCCTTGCTTTCCCACTTCCCAGTGCCCTGCAAGGGGCCTGGGAAGCCCACCAAGCAGGCCACTGACTCCCTGCTGCCTCTTTCCCGCTCCCCGATGCCCCTCAAAGGGCCTGGGCAGCCGGCAAGCAGGCCACCGCCTCTTTCCTGCTCCCCAGTGCCCCGCAAAGGGCCTGGGCAGCCGCCAAGCAGGCCGCTGACCCCATGCCACCTCTTACCTACTCCCTGGTGCCCCTCAAAGGGCCTGAGGAGCCACCAAGCAGGCCACTGACCCCCCGCTGTCTCTTTCCCGCTCCCTGGTGGCCCGCAAAGGGCCTGGGGAGCCGCCAAGCAGGCCACCAACCCTACCGCCTCTTTCCCACTCACTGGTCCTGGGTCCTACGCTGTTCTGCCCTGCAGCCACTCTGTGCACTTGGGAGGTCCCTCAGCCCAGCCTGTGCCCTCTCACAGTCTGGGATCTCTCGGGGGATGTCCACCTGCTGGCGTGCCTGACCAGCCTGGGTGAGGGACTGATGGCTGTGTGCAGGCTGGCCAAGCCCCCCAGGAATGTCCCTCACCCCATTGGGTTGTGGCCAGCGTGGGTGACGGGCAGATTGTCGCTTTCAGGCTTTAAGGCTGCCCACAGCTCCCATTGACCCAATGTCCCAGCAAGGTTGGCTGGACGCAGGTTTCTGGGGTTTGTTTATCTTCTATAATTGATGCTGTTCCTTTAAGGCGAGGCCTCATAAGAAGCCTCCTCTGCTTCAGCTCGCAGCTTCTATAATGAAACAATTGTTACTCTTAGACTCAGGCCCGGCCTGCTGGCCTGCTGTTTCCTTCAGCTCCCGAGGATTCTATGATTTATACATTGTTGCAAACATGTTGCAAACATGTTTTGCTTTGAGTCAAGGATAAGCAAGACTGAGTGGAGCGCAGACAGTTTCACTTTCACTCCTGCTGCAATGGAAGCTGCCGTTTACTCCGTGAGTGGCGGGCGCCATGTTGGCTGGGATAATTTGCTTACAGTCACTCTAATTGGCTGGTAGGCGTCCCAGAGAAATGGTTAATTTCAGTATTACGCTTTTATTAGTTAAGATTTTATCATTAGAGGCCCGGTGCATGAAATTCATGCAGTGGGGGGTGGGGGTGGGGGCGAGGTGGATATCCCTCAGCCTGGCTTGTGCCCTCTCACAATTCAGGACCCCATGGACATCTCTCTCACAATCCAGGATGCCTCATGCACCAGTGACCATACTTTTCATATAGGTGAAAGGCATCTTGCTGTTTATGGGCAACTACATTTTTTTGCCCTGAGTATAAAAAGTCATACATAACATGATCCTTCTGAGGCAGTAGTACCATTTTCCCCATCTTATGGGTGGAAAAACTGAAGCAGAGAGAAGTTAAGTAATTGGCTTTGTCACACAGTTATAAGTGTCAGAATCAGGACTGACCACAAAATGTGCAAGCCAGAGTCCATGCGTGTCATTGCTGCATCATCCCGTTTTTTCAGTGTTAAGAGTAGCCTTGGCAGGTTTTAATTTTTAAATCTAAGAGACTATTCCCAATATATAGGAATGCATACTCATCCCCATGTAGAATAAACAGGATGTGGACAGTTTGGAGGTTCTTCTGATGAATTACGATTAAACAGCCACAGATCTCTTTTTCAAATATTGCAGAAGCCACCTTCTTTGTTTAACTGTGTGTGGGATGTAGCCGTTTATAAGCTATGACATAGTCACTCTCAATCTGGGACCCTTCCAGTAATGTCCGACTGACAGTTTAGAGGTTAGAAAAAAACCTTGTGAGAGAAAAAAACAAAACAAAACAGAGGCCACTCCAGCGAGGGTGGGTTCTGAGGAGCTAGGGCTAACTTCCTGTGTGAAGATTTGCCAGGCCAGGGAAGATGGGAGGAAGGACAGAGAGAGAGAGAGAGAGAGAGAGAGAGAACCCCCTCCCTAAAGACTCTTTTATTTTAAAGCACAAAACTTTGCTTTCCCCATGTTTATCGCATGTCTAAACACAAACCATCGTGTACTTCAAGCAACATGTATCAGGGAAGGAGAATGCAGCCTTAAAGCAAAGGTTAGGGGTTTCAGAAGTGAGTAACTACTCTAGTCCACCCCGCTTAAGCTCCTGGGGGGGGGGGGCTGCCTCTTTGGAAATCCACATTTATCTCTGGCGCATGAGAGGTAGTGCAGCATTATCCTGGGAGGGGAAGATCACAAGGACTGCACCCATGGTACTCCCCGCAAGTTTCATTTCCTCACCCTCCCAGGGCGGGGGGGGAGGTGGACTGCTTATATGTACTCCGACCTCTGCACAATTCCAAACTCCCAAACCCCAGGGCTCACTTGCAGGCTTCTGAAGCCCTTGAAGCACTGCTCCCGGCTACTTCCCAGCTGCGGCTGACATTCAGATCTTGAGACAAGGGGCCCTACAGACTCATCCTCCTTTCCCTCCTCCGTTCACTATGCCAGGTACTGACACAGCTCCGTGGGCCATGCAGTTTAGAGAACATGTGCCAAATGTCAATAATGGTGCCCAGTGCCTTTGCCTGAAGGTAACCCGGGCAGTCTCTCTCTGGGAACTCAGTCCTGGGGCACTGCCTTCCACCTTTAAGTTTAGATCTCATGTAATTTGCACCAAAGAAACCCTGCTCCCCAAGGAAAAGAGCCACTGAAGAGACTCCTGAGGCAGTGTGGGCATGCCTTCTCCACACTTGTGCGCAGAATGTCATGTTTGCAAAGAGCAAGCAAGCCCGCTGCACTGCAGGGCTCAAGGGGGAGACATGTACAGCCACCAAAACAGTGGTTCTTATCTTTTTTCCTTGCTTACAGAGAAAGAGATTCCAATCCTATCCCCTAACCCCCAGGTAGCCATGCACCTAAAACTCCTTCCCATGCCCCTTCTCCCAGATACGGGCCCTCCAATGTCCTGGCTGCTTCTGCCTGCTCTGAGAAGGGCTGTGCTCATATGTTTGAACTAGAGGCCCAGTGCATGAAATTCGTGCATGGGGGGGGGGTATCCCTCAGCCCAGCCTGCCCCCTCTCAGAGTCTGTGACCTCTCAGTGGATGTCCTATTGATGGCCACAATCTGGCAGGCGCGCGCGCGCGCGCGCGTGTGTGTGTGTGTGTGTGTGTGTGTCCGCTGGGGACCTGCCTCCAGCTGCACTGTGGAGGCTCAGAGCAGGCACCCCATGAGTGTGTCTCCACTGTAGGCCTGTCCCAGCTGCATTGGAGGCTCGGAGCAGTTGCCCTGTGTGTGTGTGTGTGTGTGTGTGTGCGCTCCATGGAGGCTTAGAGCAGGCACCCCTGTGTTGATCTCTCAGGCTCCTGGCCTCTCCTGCATGTTGTTTTCTCCTTTGAGCTGTGGCCAGGGCTGGGTGCTGCCTGCCAGCCATGCTTGCCTGCTCATGGATCATCCCAGTGACTCAGGAGCAGGCCCCGCTGTGGGCTACCCATGGGCCGCCTGTTCATTCTCTCCTGCTCCAGATGGCTGTGGCAGCCAAGAGCAGGCCTCCAACAGCCGCCTGCCAGCCGCCTGCCTGTTCACTCTCCTGCTCCCATCGCCGTGGTGATTGGAAGAAGGCCCCCAAGTATGCAACAGCCCAGGGGGCTCTCCTGCTCCCCATCGCTGTGGCAGCCAGCAGCAGGCCCCCGAACACGGGCTCCCTGCCAGCCACCTGCATGTTCACATTCCTGCTCCTGATCACTGCGGTGACTGGAAGCAGGCCTCTGAACTCAAGCTGCCCGCAGGGTTTTTCTGTTTCAGATCGCTGTGGCAGCCAGGAGCAGGCCCCTGAACACACGAGCAGCTCACTGGCCACCCATGCATTTGCTCTCCTGCTCCCGATCGCCACGGTGGCCAGCAGGCCCTGCTGCAGGCTACCTGCTGATGGTTCTTGTCTGCTCCAGGGCAGTGTGACCTGCTCACAGGTGGCTGAGGTAATGTCTGCTAGGCTCATGTTGCCAGGGTGACGCCACCAGCATCCTGCCCCACTGCTATGGGCGCTGTCATCTTTGTCCTGGAGTGATGGTTAATTTGTATATTACATAGGATAGTTAAGAAAAAAACAGGCTGAAATTGAACTTACATGGAACCCATCCATGGTAACCACTTGCTCTACAGGAGTGCCCACAGCACTCAAGTTCTTGAGACCTTTGCAATCTGGGAACCCTCCAGGAATGTCTGACTGTAGGTTTAGGAGGAGCTGGAACCAGGCCTGGTGTCATGCAGCTCATGCTCATCCAGCCGCTGTGCCCACTGCCGCCACTTGGTAGTACTGCCCCGAGTCAGGAGGAGGCTCCAGTTGCTGCAGCTATGCTCACCAGCCATGACCCAGCTTCTGGCTGAGCAGCACTCCCCCGTGGGAGCATACTGACTACCAGGGGGCAGCTCCTGAGTTAAGTGTCTGCCCCTTGCTAGTCAGTGTGCATCATAGTGACTGTTCGATTGGTCATTCTGGCCGTTCCACTGTAACAGTCACTGGGCTTCTATATATACAGATTGGCAAAATTCAAATTATGCCATATAAGAAGAAACTTAAAAAAATGGGGGCGGGTTAAGGTCTTTTTGTAATGACTGAGAAGTATAAAAACTAAAACCCATAATTACCTGAAAATCTTCTCCCACATTATTGAGTGCAATGTTGATGGTAAATGTAGAAGCATCGTGATGAGGGCGAAGAGAACGCTGTCTGTCAGGGGAGTATTTTACCACAAAATTCAATAATGCAAATCCCTAAAAAGGCAAAGTAAATGAATGGATTTGCTTAGCAATAAAAACATAAAATAGCATATTGTGTAAAAACTGGTAAGAGATAGGCAGGAGGAATGGGAGAATAACTACCTTTGTATAATAGCCTGCAAAGACCTTCAGTGTAACTGGTGCAATAAACTCCCGGATAAAATGAAGCCAAACATTCTCCAAGTCAATTTGCTTCATGTGGATATCATCAGTTGGGACATTTTCATAACCGCCAGATATACGGCTATCCTAAAAACAAATTAATGACATCATAAAGTGTGGTCCACAGCAATCCACATTTATACTATCTTGGAATTTTTTCAACTCCAAGGTCATTATAAATAAAGAAATTAACAGTTTAATTATGACACACCATCTGCTTTAACTGCAAAACTATAAAAAAAAATCAGGTAAAATGGCTTTGCAAATATATCCACGAAGCAAAACATTACAGAGATTAGTAGACTCCTTTCCTACTTATTTAATGTGTTAACCCAAAAATAAAAAGGCCAAAGTAAGAGGTAAGAAGTCTTTATTTGAGATTCAAAAGAATAGTTATTCAGAAAGCACTGATGCAGACAGAAACCAAATAGTGTTCTGATTAAGGAAACAAAAGCAGTGGGAATTTATGAGAAAGGGAAGGAGAACAATTTTATCAATAGAAGGAAGCATTTCATAGGTGCAAATAAGCTAGCACAGTGATGCTAATGCTAAACAATGTTTTTAATTTCAGTCCAGGTAGTCATAGCACCAGCATCTTCTTTCTTGTTATCTTTGCACACAGTGGTTTGGGATACAATGCTGCTCTTGGGTCTAGCCCTTTTAAAATTCCAAAGGTTTGAGGAATAAGATATGCAAGATTCTGGGATGGCAGCTCCAACTCCATTTTAAAGTGGCTCCATTTAGATTATTTTTACAAATGTGTATTTAAGATCTGACTATAAAGTAAATAAAATTAATTTCCAAAGCCCTTCCCAGCCTCCTAAAGAATGAGTTTTTTACAGTGACCTTTCAGGCAGTATTAGTCGCTTGATTACCTACCACAAAAAACAAGCTTTCCCTGCTTCATTTCTCACTTCTACATTGTGGCACCCAGTCTTCTATGACAGGTTTTCATTATCCTGCCTGCAACCTGCTACCTTCAAGTTCTTCATCATTCTTTGAACTTCTGTATTCCTGATCAGCTAACTAGCTGAGGTATGTAATTTAACAGAGGCAGTAATATTCAAGATTATTCCACTTAAATTTCTTGGTGTTGGGAAGGAGCTGGCATGTGAGGATTCTCAGAGGAAAAGAAATACATTGAACCTCTGACAGTGAGACTTCCTGCTAAGTCCTTGATACTGAAAGTAAATAAAAAACTGACTTACACTGAAGGCATTCAGATTCTTTCTTAAATTTTATACAAAAAAGCTTTGATAATCAACCAGATAAACTTAGTATTTTTCACTATAGCTCACTGTAAAAATGCAGAGAATAAAAAGTGGCTTCAAGAACAACATCACACAGTAAAGACATTCATTACCTCACCATCTCCAGCCTGGGACATGATCCTTAGGGACTATCCAGTGTAATTACATGCATAAATGAGAAACTGAAGCCCAGAGAGATCAAATGTTATATACTCATTAGGAAATGGCAGATTTAGACTTTAAACACAGCTCTCCTAACAGCCTTGGCTAGCCTACTATTCATGTCTATTCAGAGATGAACAACAAAAAGGACAAATCCACCCCAAATTCTCTAAATATCTACCATTCCCCCAACCCCATATACACATTTCAGTTTTCTGTGTGAAGTTACAACTTACATGATGTTTCCCTCCAGACCACTGGCCATAATGCTCCATTTCTTCCACCAACTCATCACAGGCTTTTTCAGAAAATATAGGAAACCAAAAGACATCTGGACAAGGCTATGACATTGAGAGCATGCATTATTTTTCTTTCTCATAAAGCATGGCATCACCATTAAGAGAATAACATTCTGTGTCTTTTAACTAATAACTAGCATTTTAAAAGTAATAGGGCAGAATATTCAATATTTATCTCACTTAGATGTCCTTTTTAAGAGGTCTGTCCCACATTATTGACATTACTATTATAAACAATACTAGTTTTGGGGATTTTTTTTTTTTTACATTTTAACATCAGAAAAATAAAATGTGTCTTAAAGTCAAAGCCAAGCAGCCACTATGATGCAGTTTTAATGCCATGGCGCTTAGTAAAATATTCATTCTGTTGTCACCTGTGTGAGTACATATGCACGTCTGTGTGTCCTTTGTATACATGTATTTAGTTGGTGTTGCATTTGCTGAACTGAGTTGCCCTTTAAAATGTCTTTTAAAATGATTTACACTATAATCTGTGAGGGAAATGAAAAGTTATTGTGTATGCAGTGCACTAGAACATATAACATCTATTCCTTAATAAGTGTAAAATAAGTCTTTCATTATATATAAAATAAGAACATTCTAAATGACCAGAAAACATTGAGTCATAGTTTAATTGGCAGTGTTTTATTTTTCTTTCTCATAGTATACAAAATAAAGAGATAACTCAGAATCAAAGATTCCTTATATTTTCTAAAATAAGGTATTAGCAATAGTTTGGAATATTACTAATTTAAAATAGAGTTCATTTTGTAAAAGACATCTCTGAGAAGAGATTCTTGGAGCCTAGTTTATTTCAAAGGTAAACTTACATGAAAGATATCTGCCAATGGCTCCTTATTTTTCATGTTTTGGGAAAGCTACAACATTAACTTATGGATGTACACAACAGTGTGGTGATTCTGGGGGTAGAGAGTAGGAGGCAGGGAGTGGAGGTGGAAGAGGTATAGAGGGGATAAGTGGTGATGGGGAAAAATAAAATAAAGAAAAAATGAAACAAAAAAAAGCTATGATATTGAGAGCACGCTTTAAAAAACTGCATTTAGTTGGTGTTGCATTTGCTGAACTGAGTTGCCCTTTATTGTTCATCTCCACATTCTACAGTTTTACAACTATATGATCCTTAAGGCTATAAAATTGGGAATTAAGCCATATGAATTTTACCTAAAGGGTAATTTCTGCACTTTCAAAACATCCTCCACTAAATAGTATTGTAGTAATAATATACCCTTCTGAAAAATAAAGCAAAAAAATTCTACATATTATAATAATTATTAATACAAACCTGTTCAACTATATTTTCAGTGAAAATCTTTGAATAATCATGGTTTATATACTTTTCCTTCCAGTCCTACAAAAAAAATCAATTGCACAGATTAAAGCAAATACCTTTACAAATACTTGAATAAACAATATAAAGTATATGCATTTTAGAAATTACTCAGCTTATAAATGACTGTGTTTTAGACCACAGAAACCACAGTTTATGTTTTTAAATCTTTGCCTGATTCTATGTATGATCATATATATTTCTATGAAATGCAAAATTTTGGTTTATGAAGCTTTATATCTCAGAATTTAAAAATGTGAAAAATATTACAGTGATTAGATTTGTATACTACATCTACACAGGATAGATAAATATGTGTTTAAAAGTGAACAATACAAAATTCTATCAACAAATATTAGTAAATATTATCACATTAGTCAATTTGAGTATTACTTATATAGTGAATTACTCTAAAATAACTTCAATTTTAAAAATGTATTCAAAATTTCTTCCTTCACTACAGTTTTTAATATCTGTCAAAGAATGGTCATAGGGTTCCTGACACATTCACTTCCTTAAGTTACTTAATTTAAGATATAGTAAGAATGGATCCTCTTGATGTTAATTCATGAACCAATTCTCCTCTCTGACCAATCTCTGACACATAAAATACACACTGAAATAGCTCAATTTTTGTTAATTTCAGCTAAGAAATCCTTTCCCTGGGTCAAGTGTTTCATTTAAAACTCCAATTATTTAGAGAGTATATATTAAAATACGAAGTGAGTTATTATTTAAAAATATCTCTTCTTAAATGTATTTAGGCAGTCTAACAAAATTCTTAATTCTCTTTTTATACAGTTCAAATATAGGAAAGTGACAGGAAAGAACTGAGGTACAGACATAAAATAATTCCAATCAAAACATGTTCCAAAAATATTTGAAATATACTTTTTAAAAAATATATTTTATTGATTTTTTTACAAAGAGGAAGGAAGAGGGATAGAGAGTTAGAAACATCGATGAGAGAGAAACATTGATCAGCTGCCTCCTGCACACCTCTTACTGGGGATGGGTGCCCACAACCAAGGAACATGTCCTTGATCGGAATTGAACGTGGGACCTTTCAGTCTGCAGGCCAACGCTCTATCCACTGAGCCAAACCAGTTAGGGATGAAATATACTTTTTGAGGCCAGATTTCAAAGGATCCAAATAATTTATATACATTCTTAGTTAAACATATCTCTGCTTATATGTAGCTAAGATATTTCTGATATAGAGAACCAAAACTATCTTCAAATTCTTTAATAAATTTCATTTACAGTATATAATTATAAGGAACAAATTATTATATTATCTCATTACTTCTTCTAATACTTATTAGTTTTTGGATTTAAAAATATGGGGACAAATTAGAAGTAAATAATCATTCATAACATTTCAGAATCCTTCTGTATTCTTTCCTATGTATCATTACTGAAATTAAAGAAAAAAGCCCCTAAGACTTTACGTTAATTTTTCATTTTGACCACCTTTCAAATATCATTGAACAAACTGAGACCTTACTAATTTCTTACAAGTTCTGACAATGGGAAAATCATTAAATATGTTGCTATGCATATCCCTACAAGGAATATCTATATGGTGAATTTCCAAAGAAAACAACAACAAAGAAAAGCCATAGAACGAAAAGCTGTTCCAGCTCACTGGTGATATCATTGCATAGTCTCTAAAGATTTGAATTTTTACACAAACATCTACAATTCAGTACATAATCTGGAATACTTTTCTAGGAATCTAGCATTACCTAAGGAATCAAATAATACTCTTTTTCAAAATAACAAGAAATTTAGCACTAAAGTAAAATATGTAATTCCACCCTCACTATTAAAAAAAGCTTCTTCTTAAGTCCATGAAGATGTGTAGCTGAATGAACTGGAGGTGCTTTCCTTTATTTATCTACTAGATGTCTGGTGCATGCATTTGTGCACCAGTGGGGTCCCTCAGCCTGGCCTGTACCCTCTTGCAATCCGGGACCCCTTGGGGATGTTGGACTGCCAATTTAGGCCTGATTCCCGCAGGCAGGTGGCCTGCAGGTATTGGGCTAAAATTGGCAATCCAATGTCACCTGCTGCTCCTGCTTGCTGCTCCTGCTCATCCTGACCCTGCTGTACCTGCTGCAGGCTCATGCCCAGTCAGTCCCAATCAGGGGTGGCTCACACCCTGCTGAAGCAGCGCTTGCTAGAGCCCTGCAACTGGTGCCAGTCTGTTAGCTGAGCGGTGCTCCCACTGTGGGAGCTCACTGACCACCAGGGGGGAAGCTCTTGCATTGAATGTCTGCCCCCTGGTGGTCAGTGCATGCCATAGAGACCAGTTGACTGGTCATTTGGTCACTTAGGCTTTTATATATATAGATTTACGTTTTATTAATCCTCACCTGAGGATATTTTTTCCATTAATTTTTAGAGAAAGTGGAAGGGAAGGAGGGAAAGAGAGAGAGAGAAAGAGAGAGAGAGAGGAAAAGAGAGATAGAGAGAGAAAGAGAAGAGATAGATAAACATAGATGCGAGAGAGACATCAATTGGTGAAAATACTTTTAAAGATATTTATTTTTTATTCAACAGAGTATTCAGAAACCATTAAATTTCCTATTCCTGGTTGTCAATTACTCCTACAAAATAAAACGGAATTCTGATCAGGTGGATTAAGAGTTTATAATTTAAAACTTTTACTATTGGCAAGGGAAAACCCTAAACATTAGTATTACAAAGATGATCCTTTAAGAGAGTATTTTCCCTTGAATAATTATGCTTATTTCACTACAGACAACAGACCAAAAAAAAAAGGTTATTCAAATCTTTCAGAAAAGAAATAATTTTAGAATTTAAAATAAAATTGTTTCCCAACTTAAGACTTTTTTTATATGTTAAATCCAGTTACTCTGCAATTTTCTCTGGCTATTTTTGGTATATATTCACAAAATTGTTTTAAAAAATAGACAAGGAGAGATAAAAAACGGTGGCCCAACAGGCAGATGTGTCATGCATCTCATCTTGGGGCCAGACTGGAAAAGCAACTAAGTTGGAGAACATCAACCCAGAATTCACAAGTTAGACACAGCTGAGGAGACAATTTACAATAAGGAAGGGCAGAGAACACCTGGAGAACAGTAGGAGCAAGGATCTGGACTGAAGAGGGCCAGCTAACCAGTGGGCCAACAGGGTGAGGAGGAAGCTGAGATGCATCAATAGGCATAACATCCAACTGTGGAAAAGAAAAGCCACAGGGCTGCTGCTGGCATGCAAATCTGGACATAAGACCATAGCTTCAAAAGGCTTGAGGCAGCCTGAGCAGTCAGTACCAGGGGAAGAGAAACATGCAATTTAGTGGTTCTTTTGGTTTTGTTTTGTCTTTGCTATTATGCACTAAACCCAGAACATAGGACTTTTCCATTGTAAACACTCACCTGAGGCTTCTGCACAGGGAGAGAGGCACAGACTGGAGGAGCCTGAGGAGAGGCTGGGGAGGAAAGTAGGGCAGAGAGATATGGCCAGGACTCCTGCATTGGGACATTCTTTTTTAAAATATATTTTATTGATTTTTTTACAGAGAGGAAAGGAGAGGGATAGAAAGCTAGAAACATCGATGAGAGAGAAACATCGATCAGCTGCCTCCTGTACACTCCCTACCGGGTATGTGCCCACAACCAAGGTACATGCCCTTGACCGAATTTGAACCTAGGACCCTTGAGTCCACAGGCCAACGCTCTATCCACTGAGCCAAACTGGTTAGGGCTGCATTGGGATATTCTTAAAGCTTCCAAACCAAAGTGGCCATTTCTTCTCTGAAGAGCTAGCCCCTCCCAGTAGCCACAAGACAGGTAATATAGCCTGCCACACCCTGCCTGCATTTTGAGTTATACCAAGGAAAAAAGACAGAGGCCAAGTTTACAGGTTTGAATAGACCCAAAGAACCCTCAGTGACTGGTTAGGAAGATGTGGCAGTCTACCCTGCTACGTTACTAGACTGATAAAAACTCCAGATTGCTAGCCAACCCCACTGGTCTCCATGCAATTATCTCTGAATAATCAAGGCCAGAGTAATGTTTTGGGCCACTCGTGGAGGAGCACATCAGGGTCAGGGAAAAAACATTCATCTGATTCCCAGAAAGCCAAACAGCACCACCCGCTCCTAAAGCCCTGTCAGTAATTAAGATTGACAGCTGGCAGACGGGCAAAGCAGACAGATTGGTCCCACCTGCTTGTAGCCAAGGCCTGTGGAGACAGACACAAGCAGAGTAGTGGTGGATTGCTTGGAGCTTCACAGGGTGCAAAAAGCCAAAAGAGTTCTAACTGGTTTGGCTCAGTGGCAAGAGCATTGGCCTGTGGACTGAAGGGTTCCAGATTTGATTCCGGTCAAGGGCATGTACCTTGGTTGCGGGCACATCCCCAGTAGGGGGTGTGCGGGAGGCAGCTGATCAATGTTTCTCTCTCATCGATGTTTCAAACTCTCTATCATTCCTCTCTGTAAAAAATCAATAATAATAATTAAAAAAAGCCAAAAGATAGTGTCTGACAGTGGTTAGCACCTAACAACTTAAAAGGAAGCCCAGAACTGGCACACAGAAGAGTGAAATTCTAAACAAGCTGCCACAGGGCATTAAAACTCGGCTGAAATGAATGACACTTCACTTTTTAAATTAATTTATTTTAGTATTATTATTTCATTATTTTTTCACCTTTTCCTTCCTTGCTTTTTCCTTTTTTCATCCTGTTTTCTTCCCCTTTCCTCATTTTAGTTTCTCTCTTTCATTTCTTTTTACTCCCTTTTAAAAATTGATTTTATTTATCTATTTTATTGATATGTTATTATTACAGTAGTCTCTGTTGGCTTAGTCATATAGCTAATTTCATCTTCCCTGCTTTCCCACTTCATTTCCCCTTCTTTTTTATTTTTCTGAACTACTCAATTCTTTTTTCCTCTCATTTCTGGCTCTTTTCTTCTCCTAATTTTTAATTGGTTTCACTTCAGGTCTATATGCTCTCTCCTCTATTCTCCTTTTCAAATAAATAAATAAAAATTTAAAAACTTTTTTTCTTCTTGTCCATTCATTCCCCTTCTTCCTCCTCTATAATAAACCATGGTCCTTTTCCTATTCATCCAATTCCTTAACCTTTTTGTACTTAAGCTGTGCCTCTACAGATTCCTTCCCCTCCCCCCATTTCTGGATTTTCTGTTTGAGCTTTTTGGTTTATTTTTATTTATTTTTTCTTTCCTCTATATCATTTTTGCCTCTTTTCTCTTTCCTAATTCTCTTTTTCTGGTGGTCACTATTTTTGGGGGTATAGTTGTCTTGTGTACCTTCATGTTCTATTTCTTTTGTGTCATGTCATATTGTATTTTGTGCTGTTTGGTCAGCACTTCCACAATGGCTGACATGAAGTGGTAGAGAGTGAACTGCATAATCAGACACTCGGAAAGGAGACTCTACCCACAAACGGGACAATAACATTCAAGACCCAACTACATCAGGAGAACCCAAGTATCTCAAGCAGGTGAACTCCCTGGAACACCCAGTCCAGAAGACCTGAGAGACTGCATCACTGGGTCCCACAAAAAAATCTACATAACACCAACTGAAAAAATCTGGGTGGCATACCAGGCATACCAGTTTGATCTAATACATAGAAACAAATACAAAAGAACAACAAAAAATGGAGAGATGAAAGAAAAGGAGAAATCACTAGAAAAGGAAATAAATGATATGGATGGAAGCAATTTGTCAGAGAAAGAATTCATAGTAATGGTTGTAAGGATGTTCAAATGACTGGATCAGAAATTCACCATTTGTAAGAATCAAGAGGAAATGAAGAATGACATAGCTGCAATGGAACACAATGGAAGGTTTCAACAGGAGACTAGAAGAAGCTGAAGACAAATCAGCGAGTTAGAAGACAAGGTAGAAAAAACAACCAAGTAGAGCAGCAACCAGGAAAAAAATTAAAAAGCAGGAGAAAAGTTCTAAGGGAGCTTTCAGACAACATAAAATGAAACAACATCTGTGAAACAGGGGTGCCAAATGGAAAGGAAGCTGAGGAAGGAATAAAAAATCTGTTTGAAGAAATAATGACAGAAAACTTCCCTGATTTTGGGAAGAAAAAGTGACACAAGTCCAAAAAAGCACACAGAGTCCCAAACAAGATGAAACCAAAGAAATCAACACCAAGACACATTATAATTAAATTGGCAAACATCGATGGCAAAGTAAGAATCTTAAAGGCTGCCAGAGAGAGACAGAAAGTTACCTACATGGGATCTCTCTCCCTTTAGACTATAAACTGATTTCTCAGAAGGGAATAGAATGAAGTATACAAAGTGATGAAAAGCAAGGGACTGAATCCAAGAATACTCTATCCAGCAAACCTATCATTCAAAATTAAAGATGAGCCTAACCAGTTTGGCTCAGTGGATGGAGCGTTGGCCTGTGAACTGAAAGGTCCTGGGTTCGATTCTGGTCAAGGGCATGTACCTTGATTGCGGGCACATCCCCAGTAGGGGGTGTGCAGGAGGCAGCTGATCAATGTTTCTCTCTCATCGATGTTTGTAGCTTTCTATCCCTCTCCCTTCCTCTCTGTAAGAAATCAATAAAATATATTTTTAAAAATATTGAAGATGAAATTAGGACCTTCACAGACAAAAAAAGGTTAAGGAGTTTATTGCTATCAAACCAGCAATGCAAAAGATGCTAAAAGGACTGCTGTAAAAAGAAGAAATAGAAAGGGAAGAAGGAACACAGGCATAAGGAATAAAAATGGCAATAAACAGTACTTATCAATAAAAACCTATATGTAAATGGGTTAAATGCTCCTATCAAAATACATAGGGTAGCTGAATGGATAGGAAAACATGACCCACATATTTTCTGTCTACAAAAGGACTCTGAACAAAGGACTCACACAGACTGAAAGTGAAAGGATGGAAATTTTTTTTCAGGCAAATGGAAATGAAAAAAAAAGCTGGGGTAGCAATACTTGTATCTGACAAAATAGACCTCAAAGTGAAGGCCCTAACAAGAGATAAGGAAGGCCACTTTATAATACTAAAGGGATCAATACAACAAGAGGATATAACTCTGGTAAATAGATATGTGCCCAACACAGGAGTACCCAAATACATAAAAAAACTTCTGCAAAATATCAAGGCAAAGATATACAGAAACACAATCATAGTAGGGGATTTTAATACCCCATTGAAATCACTGGACAAATCCTCTAGACAAAAAATCAGCAAAGAAACAGCAATCCTAAATGACTCACTAGATCAGATGGAATTAATTGACAACTTCAGAACATTTCATCCCGAAGCTACAGAATATACATCCTTCTTAAGTGCACATGGGACATTTTCAAAGAAGACCATATATTAGGACACAGGCTAAGTCTTTACAAATTCAAGAAGATTGAAATCACATCAAGCATCGTCTCATATTACAATGGCATAAAATTAGATATGAACTACAATAAAAATAATCAAACACATGGAGGCTAAATAGCATGCTATTAAACAATGAATGGGTTACCAAAGAGATCAAAGAAGAAATGAAAAACCTTCAAAAAACAAATGAAAATGAAAACACAACAATCCAAAATCAATGGAACACAGTGAAAGCAATCCTGAGAGGGAAGTTCATAGCATTACAGACCTACCTAAACAAACACAAAAAAACAAAAACAAGAAAAACTGGTAATAAGTTATTGAATCCGATGGAAGGAAAAAGATGGCTGCCAATGAGAAGGCAGACTGAAAGACAGTGTGAGAGAGAGAGAAGGAACGGAGAGTGTGTGGATGTACCAAGCGTGGAAATTTGTGGGTGTGCGACAGCTATATTCCAGAGGACTGTTGGAGAACCCGAATAGGGCTTCCTTAACTAGGCGCTGCCTCCACTGCTGCTGAAATCTCTCCCGGAGCTGCTGACTCGGCTGCGGAGACCAGACCATCTTGGGTAACTGTTACTGCAAATAGGACACCCAGGGACCAGCCAGGAACCCAGGAATACCGGAGCTCAAATCAAGAATACGTAGACCCAGATGAGCCCTGCTCCTCCACACAGAAAGGTCAAATTTCACTAGATAAAAGCATGGTTTGTATTCCAGGTAGGAGAGTTGAATGAACACAGGAGAGGTCTCTGCTCAGCGGAGTCTGCGCCCCTCTCCTCAGGGCCAGTGCGTGCTCCATAAAGTCTGAGGCTGTTGGCACCAGCGTGACCCGAGTGTGGAAAGGGGTCCCGCAGGCTGCTAGCAGAAGGGAACCCAAAAAAACCACTCCATAACTGATCTGGACATGAAAAGACAGCCTCGGCTTTGGGTCGCGGAGAAGAGAAATTGGGAGAGTTGCGCGCAGAGCTGGAGGGGGAAGGGAGCCTATGCATCTCCTCTGAGGGATTCCTTTTTCCTTCTCATTGTTAAATCTAGACTTGGGATTATTAAACCCAATACATAGGAGCATTCAATTGGGGTCGCTCATGGAGACTGCAGGGGAAAACCCTGTTTGTGTGTCTTGAGAAGCAGAGCAGGGAGTGACGGATTACAAAACCAGCTCTGGGGCAGTCCATTCCACAAACTTGTATTAAGTGTGATAGGGGAAAACAAAACCTAAATGCCGGCTAGAAAGGACTTATAGACACAGAGGTCACTCCAGAAACACTGCCACCCAGAGGCTGATTCACAAGCTGACTCTTCTGTAAACACAAATAAAGGCAGAAATACTGCTGGCTTTTAAATCAGGACTGGTTTACCACAAAGAGGAGCAGTGAATCACAGGAAACTTCAATACTCTCCTGAATAGCTGACAAGACAAAGGCGTACCAATCAGAAGAGCAGAAGAAGTGAATGACCCTCACTACTGCACATTTTTCTCTCTTTTCAATTTTTTTCTCTTTTTTACTTTTTAATTTTTTTCTTTTTCTTTTCTTTTCCTTTAAGAAACAATTTTTTTCTCTTTTTCCTCACTTGATTTTACCTTTTTAATTATTGTATCTTTATTTTTAATCAATATTATTACTACTACTATTTTTTCTTTTTCGAAGAGTCATTTTATTTTATCTTTATTTTATTTTGAGATTAGTGTTCTTTATTCTATTTTCAGATTTCCTATAGCATCATTTTACTCTATCTCAGATTTACCTTTATGCCAACACTCTCTTCCTCAATTTCCCCTGTTGTTGTCCTTTTTCTCTTATCCTACTCATGCTTTAGATTCTCCCTATTCCCTCTTTTTACAGCCCTGTCACAATTTCACCCTACTAAGATATCTAATTTCCAATCCCCTGCTCCAAGCCCACTGATACCTCACTCCTTTCATTCTTCATTATACAAAAAATTTTTTTCTCTCTCTGTTGTTCTGCTGTTGTTTCCTTAATTGTTGATTATACTGTGTTTTTTTTAAAATAATTTTTGGTGAGACTATCTTGCTTTTTCTTTTTGTTTTTTGGTTGTATTTTGGTTATTTTTTTATTCTGTTTCTCCTTACCTTGTTAGATATTAATTGTTAATTCATTGATTAGTTGATGAATTCCATTCGTCTCTAGGTCTTTGTAGATGGCATCTGTTGCTACTAGTGGCTGTTATATTTGAGTTTTCACCCCATACAATCTCTTCCCCCCTTCTACTTCATTGTTTTTTTATTGTTCTTACTTTTATTTTTTTCTCTGCCTTCCTTTTCACAAATTTGTTTTGGCACTCCCTTTTTCCTTTCTTTTCTTCTTTTTCTTTCTTTTTTATCCCCTAACTCTCTTTTCTACGGTGGTAAACTTTAGTGGGGTTATAAGTATTGTGAATACATTTGGGTTCAGATCCTTGTGCATTGTGCCTTGTTGTGTTGTATTTTATGCCTTTAAACCAACACAGGAGAGAAAAAACTACATAACCAGATACCCAGAGAAGATAGATCATGGGGAGGCAAAGAAACAGCCCACATATGAAAGAAAAACAGGCATCACCAGAAAGGGAAGTAAATGAAATGGAGGCAAGTAACTTGTCAGAGAAAGACTTCAGGGAAATGGTCATAAGGTGGATAAAAAGAACGGAAGACAAATTCAACAATATGTGTAAGAACCAAGAGGAAATGAAGAAGGACCAAGAAGAAATAAAAAATGACATCAGCGCTATAAAGAACTCATAGAAAGCATCAATAGTAGACTAGAAGAAGCAGAGGACCACATTAGTGAGCCAGAAGACAAGGTAGAAAAAAATACCCAAGCAGAGCATCGCCTAGAAAAAAGAATTAAAAAGCAGGAGGAGAGGCTAAGAGAACTTTGGGACAACATAAAACGAAACAATATCCATGTAATAGGGGTGCCAGAAGGAGTGGAAACTGAGCAAGGAATAGAAAGCTTATTGGAAGAAATAATAACAGAAAACTTTTCAGTTATAGGGAAGAGAATTCTCACACAAATACAAGAAGCTTACAAAGTTGCAAACAAAATGAACTCCAAAAGACCAACGCCAAGGCACATTATAATTAAATTGGCAAACACGAATGACAAAGAAAGAATCTTAAAAGTAGCCAGAGAGAGACAGAAAGTTACCTACAAAGGCTCTCCAATCAGACTAGCGACTGATTTCTCAACAGAAACACATCAGGCAAAAAGGGAATGGAATGAAATATACAAAGTCATGCAAAGGAAGGGTCTGAATCCAAGAATACTGTACTCAGCAAGGCTATCAATCAAAATTGAGCGTGAAATTAGGAGCTTCACAGACAAAAAAGGGCTAAGGGAGTTTGTTACTACCAAACCGGCAATGCAAGAAATGTTAAGGAGCCTACTGTAAAAATAGGAAACGAAGAAGGAACACATGGGTAAAGAATAAAAATGGTGATAAACAAGTATTTACCAATAATAACTTTAAATGTAAATGGATTAAATACTCCAATCAAAAGACATAGGGTAACTGAGTGGATAAGAAAACATGATGCACATATCTGCTGTTTACAGGAAACCCACCACAAAAAAAAAAAGATGCACACAGAGTGATGGCGAAAGGATGGAAAAATGTTTTGCAGGCCAATGAAAATGAAAAAAAAGCTGGGGTAGCAATACTTATATCTGACAAATTAAATCTCAAAGTGAAGGACATAAAAAGAGATAAAGAAGGCCACTTCATTATACTAAAGGGAGCTATTCAACAAGAAGAAATAACTCTGGCAAACATATACGCACCCAATATAGGAGCACCCAAATACATAAAAAAACTTCTGGAAGATATCAAGGGATAGATGGACAGCAATACAATCATAGTGGGGGACTTTAATACCCCACTATCACATTGACAAATCCTCTAAACAAAAAATCAGCAAAGAAACATCAATCCTAAATGAATCACTAGAGCAGATGGACTTAATAGACATCTTCAGAACACTTCCACTCAAAGCCACAGAATATACGTTCTTTTCAAGTGCACTTGGGTCTTTCTCAAAGACAGACCATATATTGGGGCACAGGCAAAGTCTCTTAAAATTTAAGAAGATAGTAATCATATCAAGCATCTTCTCAGATCACAATGGCATAAAACTGGAAATCAACTACAACAAAAACAATCCCCAAAATCAAACACATGGAGACTAAACAGCATGCTATTAAACAATGACTGGGTTACCACAGAGATCAAAGAAGAAATAAAAAACATCATTGCAACAAACAACAATGAAAACACAACAATCCAAAATCTATGGGACACAGTGAAAGCAGTCTTGAGAGGGAAGTTCATAGCTCTATAAACCTACTGCAGAAAACAAGAAACAATGATAATAAATTACCTAACTCTGCAACTCGAAGATTTAGAAAGAGAGCAACAAGAAAAGCCCAGTGTAAGCAGAAGGAAGGAAATTCTAAAGATCAGAGTGGAGATAAATGACATGGAGACCAAAAAGATAATACAAAAGATCAATGAAACCAAGAGCTGGTTCTTTGAAAGGATAAACAAGATTGATGAACCTCTAGCCAGGCTCACCAAGAAGCAAAGAGAGAGGACCCTAATAAACAAAATCAGAAATGAAAAAGGAGAAATAACAACAGACCTACAGAAATACAGAGGATTGTTAAAGAATACTATGAACAACTCTATTCCAACAAACTGGACAACCTCGAGGAAATGGACATCTTCCTAAAAAAACACAACATTCCAAAACTCAATCAGGAAGAATCTAAAAATCTCAATAGGCCAATCACTATGGAAGAAATTGAAGCAGTAATTAAAAAAGCTCCCAGCAAACAAAAGTCCAGGGTCAGATGGCTTCACAGGGGAGTTTTACCAAACATTTAAGGAAGATCTAAAACTTATCCTCCTCAGACTATTCAAAAAAATTCAAGAGGAAGGAACACTTCCAAACTCATTCTATGAAGCCAGCATTACCCTAATATCAAAACCAGACAAAGACAACACAATGAAAGAGAATTACAGGCCAATATCCCTCATGAACATAGATGCCAAAATCCTCAACAAAATCTTAGCAAATCGGATCCAACAGTACATCAGAAAGATCATACACCACGACCAAGTAGGATTTATCCCAGGGATGCAAGGATGGTACAATAACCACAAATCCATAAGTGTGATACATCACATAAACAAATTAAGAAAATAAAACCACTTAATCATATCAATTGATGCAGAAAAGCATTTGACAAAATCCAGCACCCATTCTTGATAAAAACTCTCAGCAAAGTAGGAATAGAAGGATCTTACCTCAACATAATAAAAGCTATTTATGACAGACCCACAGCCAACATCATACTCAATGGCCAAAAATTAAAACCATTTCATCTTAGAACAGGAACAAGACAGGGTTGCCCACTCTCACCACACCTGTTCGACATAGTACTGGAAGTATTAGCCATTGAGATTAGATAAGAAGAAGATATAAAAGGCATCCAAATTGGAAAAGAAGAAGTAAAACTGTCCTTATTCGCAGATGACATGATATTGTACATAAAAAACCCTAAAGACTCCATTAAAAAATTATTAGACTTAATAAATGAATTTGGCAATGTAGCAGGATACAAAATTAACTCCAAGAAATCTATGGCATTTTTGTACACCAATAGTGAACCTACTGAAAGAGAGACTAAAAAAACAATCCCATTTACCATCACACCAAAAAAACTAAGATACCTAGGAATAAACTTAACTAAAGAGGTAAAATACCTCTACTCAGAAAACTACAGGACGTTGAAAAAAGAGATAGAGGAAGACATAAACAGATGGAAGAACATACCATGTTCATGGATTGGTAGAATCAATATTATTAAAATGTCCATACTACCCAAAGCAATCTATAAATTCAATGCAATCCCCATTAAAATACCAACAGCATATTTTACAGACCTAGAACGAACTTTCCAAAAATTCATCTGGAATAAAAAAAGACCCCGAATAGCTGCAGCGATCCTGAGAAAGAAGAACAAAGTAGGCGGGATCTCAATACCAGATATCAAGCTGTATTATAAAGCCACTGTTCTCAAAACGGCCTGGTGCTGGCACAAGAATAGACGTATAGACCAATGGAATAGAATAGAGAACCCAGAAATCGACAGAACCAATATGCTCAATTAATATTTGACAAAGGAGGCAAGAACATAGAATGGAGCCGAGACGGTCTCTTCAATAAATGGTGCTGGGAAGATTGGACAGATATATGCAAAAAAATGAAACTATACCACCAACTTACACCATACACAAAAGTAAACTCAAAATGGATAAAGGACTTAAAGGTAAAATGGGAAACCATAAAAATACTAGAGGAATACAAAGGCAACAAAATCTCAGACATATGCCAAAGCGGTTTCTTCCCCGATACAGCCCCTAGGTCATTGGAAACTAAAGAGAAAATAAACAAATGAAACTTTATCAAAACAAAAAGCTTCTGCACAGCAAAAGAAACCATCAGCAAAATAACAAGAAAACCCACTACATGGGAGAACATGTTTGCCAATGTTATCACTGATAAAGGTTTAATTTCCAACATTTATAGGGAACTGATACAAGTTAACAAAAAGAAGACAAACAATCCAATAAAAAAATGGGCAAAGGACCTAAATAGACACTTTTCAAAAGAGAATATTCAGAAAGCCAAGAGACATATGAAAACATGCTCAAAGTCACTAATCATCCAAGAGATGCAAATAAAAACAATAATGAGGTACCATCTCACACCTGTAAGAATGGCTGCCATCAACAAAACAACAAAGGACAAGTGCTGGAGAGGATGTGGAGAAAAAGGAACCCTCCTGCACTGCTGGTGGGAATGCAGACTGGTGCAGCCACTGTGGAGAACAGTATGGAGTTTCCTCAAAAAATTAAAAATGGATCTCCCTTTTGACCCTGTGATCCCACTTGTGGGAATATATCCTAAGAAACTAGAAACACCAATCAGAAAGGACATATGCATCCCTATGTTCATAGCAGCATAATTTATCATAGCTAAAATTTGGAAACAGCCTAAGTGCCGATCAGCAGATGAATGGATTAGAAAAGTGTGGTACATCTACACAATGGAATACTATGCTGCTATAAAAAAGAAGGAATTCTTACCATTGCAGCAGCATGGATGGAACTGGAGAACATAATGCTAAGTGAAATAAGCCAGTCAATGAAAGAAAAATACCACATGTCCTCACTCATCTATGGATAATAATAACCATTACAACCTGGTCAACAAAAATAGATACAGAGGCAGAGCAGCATCATACAGACTGCCAAATTACAGCAACAAGGACAGGGATGTTGCAGGGCGGGGGGTGGTAACAGATCAGCCAAGGGACTTTTGTGCATGCATTTAAGCATAACCAATGGACACAAAACATTGCGTGGTAGTGGAGGCTGGGGGAAGGGCAGGAGAAAAAAGAGATATATGTACTAATCTTTGTAAAACTTTATTTAACAAAAAAATAATAGAAAAAAATAAGTTATTGAATCCTACAATTTAAATAACTAGAAAGAGAACAATGAGAAAAGCCCAGAGTAAGTAGAAGGAAGGAAATAATAAAGATCAGAGCGGCAATAAATGACATAGAGACCAAAATAACAATATAAAAGATCAATAGAAATAAGAGCTGGTGCTTTGAAAGGATAAACAAGATTGATCAATCCCTACCCAGGTTTAACAAGAAACAAAGAGAGAGGACCCAAATAAACGAAATCAGAAATGAAAAGGGTGAACTGACATCTGACTCAACAGAAATACAAAGGATTCTAAAAATACTGCGAACAACTCTTTTCCAACAAAGTGGACAAAACGGACAAATTCTTAGAAAAATATAATTCTCCATAACTCAATCAGGAAGAACCAGAAAACTTGAATAGGCTGATAACAACTGATGAAATTGAGGCAGTAATAAAAAAAAAACTTCCAGCAAACAAAAGCCGTGGTCCAGACAACTTCACAGGGGCATTTTACCAAATTTTCAAAGAAGAATTAATCCTGATCCTCCTTAAACTATTCCAAAAAATTCAACAGGAAGGCACAATTCCAAGCTCTTTCTATGAAGCTAGTATTACCCTAATGATAAAATCAGATAAAGACACTAAAAAGAAAGAGAATTACAGGCCAATATCCCCGATGAACACAGATGCTAAAATCCTCAACAATATTCTAGCAATACATTAAAAAGATCATACACGATAAGTGGGATTTATTCCAGGGATGCAAGGCTGGTACAATGTCTGCAAATCAATAAAGGTGATACATCACATAAACAAATTGAAAGACAAAAACTACATAACCATATCAATTGAGGCAGAAAAAGCATTTGAGAAAATCCAACAGCCTTTTGTGATAAAAACTCTCAGCAAAGTAGGAATAGAGGGATCACAGCTCAACATAATAAAAGCCTTATATGACAAACTTACAGTCACCATCATACTCAATGGGAAAAAAACTAAAACCATTTCCCCTAAGAACAGGAACAAGACAGGGATGTCCACTTTCACCAATGCTGTTTGACAAAGTACTGGAAGTGCTAGCCATAGCAATCCGATAAAGAAATAAATGGTAAGTAAGTTGGAAAAAGAAGAAATAAAACTGTCATTATTCACAGATGACAGATGACATAGGAAACCATAAATACTCCATCAAAAAAAAACCTACTAGATTTAATAAATGAATTTGGCAATACAGCAGGATACAAATTAACTCCCAGAAATCTATGGCATTTTTATACACCAATAATGAACTCACAGAAAGAGAAACTAAAAAAACAACAAACAATCCCATTGACCATTGCAACAAAAAAATTAATATACCAGGGAATAAACCTATCTAGGGAAGAAAAAGACCTATACTCAGAAAACTATAGGACACTGAAAAAAGAGATAGAGGAAGATATTAACAAGTGGAAGAATATACTGTGTTCATGGATTGGTAGAATCAACATCATTAAAATGTCCATACTACCCAAAGCAATCTATACATTCAATGCAATCCCCATTAAAATACCATCAGCAAATTGCACAGACCTAGAACAAACTCTCCAAAAATGTATAAAGAATAAAAAAAGACCCGGAATAGCCTTAGCCATCCTGAGAAAGAAGAACAAAGTTGGAGGGATCAAAATACCAGATGTCAAGTTATATTATAACTAAAGGCCCGGTGCACAAAAACTTGTGCACTCAAGAAGGGGGGTGTCCCTCAGCCCAGACTGTGCCCTCTCACAGTCTGGGACCTCTTGGGGGATGTCCACCTGCTGGCTTACACCCGCCTGCTCCCTAGGGGATCAGGCCTACATGGGCAGTCAGACATCCCTCTTGCAGCCCGGGAGTCCTTGGGGGATGCCCACTTGCCAGCAGGGAGCAGGCCTAAGCTGCAGTCGGACATCCTTAGCACTGCTGAGGAGGCAGGAGAGGCTCCCACCACCACCACCGCTGTGCTGTCAGCTGTCAGCCTGGCTTGTAGCTGAGCAGAGCTCCCTCTGTGGGAGTGCATTGACCACCAGGGGTGCTCCTGCAGTGAGCATCTGTCCCCTGATGGTCAGTGTGTGTCATAGTGACTAGTCATTCTCAGTTGTTCTGCTGTTAGGGTCAATTTGCATATTACCCTTTTATTATATAGGATAGAAGCCTGGTTGCATGGGTGGGAGCCAGCTGGTTTGCCCTGAAGGGTGTCCTGGATCAGGGTGGGGGTCTCTCCTGGGGTGCCTGGCCAGCCTGGGTGGGGGCTGATGGCTGTTTGCAGGTTGGCCACAGGCCCTTTGGGGTGGGGGGTTTTGCTGGGGTTCCTGGACAGCCTGGGTGAGGGGCTGATCGCTGTTTGCAGGCTGGGCACTGCCCCCAGGGACCCAGCTTCCAGTGAGCCTGGCTGGAAGCAGGTATCTGGGATTTATTTATCTTTTATAATTGAAACTTTGTTGCCTTGAGCAGAGGCCACAGCCAGCCTAGGCAGGTGGGGAAGCTTAGTTTTCTCCGTCACCGGGGCAAACAAACCTCCTGTTTGCTCTAGCTCCGTGGCTGCTGGCTGACATCTTGGTTGGGTTAATTTGCATATAGTTACTCTGATTGGCTGGTGGGCATGGCATAGGGTGTAGCAGAGTGACACCAATTAACATATTACTCTTTTATTAGATTAGATGCCACTGTTTTCAAAACTGCCTGGTACTGGAACAAAAACAGACATATAGACCAATGGAACAGAACAGAGAACCCAGGAATTGACCCAAGCCATTATGCTAAATTAATATTTGACAAAGTAGGCAAGAGCATACAATGGAGTCCAAGTCTCTTCAATAAATGATGTTGGGAAAATCGGACAGATACATGCAACAGAATGAAACTAGACCACCAACTTACACCATTCACAAAATAAACACAAAATGGATAAAAGACTTCAATCTAAGATGGGAAACCATAAAATTCTTAGGAGAATACATAGGCAGCAAAATAGCAGACATCTCTCATAGCAATATCTTTACTGATACAGCTCCTAGAACAATGTAAACTAAGGAGAAAATAAACAAATGGACTACATCAAAATAAAAAGATTCTGCACAGCAGAGGAAACCAGGAACAAAACAACGAGAATGCCCACTGCATGGGAGAACATATTTGTCAATGTTATCTCTGATAAGGGTTTAATCTCCAAAATTTATAGGGAACTCCTACATCTTAACAAAAGGAAGATAAACAATCCAATCAAAAAATGGGCAAAGGACCTAAATAGACACTTTTCAAAAGAAGACATACAGTAGTCTAAGAGAAATATGAAAACATGCTTAAAGTCACTAATAATCCGAGAGATAAAAATCAAAATAACAATGAAGTACCACAGTTTTTTAATCCATTCATCTGCTGATGGACACTTAGGCTGATTAAAAAACTGTGGTACATCTGCACAATGGAATACTATGCTGCTGTGAAAAGGAAGGAGTTCTTATCATTTGCAGCAGCATGGATGAAACTGGAGAGCATAATGCTAAGTGAAATAAGCCAGTCAATGAAAGAAAATACCACATGTCCTCACTTATCTATGGATAATAATAACCATTATAAACTAGTGAACAAAAATAGATCCAGAGGCAGAACAGCATCAAACAATCTGTCAAATTAAAGCAACAAGGATGGGGCGGGGGGTATTGGGGGGGTAATAGATCAACCAAAGGACTTTTATGCATGCATTTAAGCATAACCAATGGACACACATCACTGGGGGGTAGGGGAGACTGGGGGAAGGGCAGGGGAAAAAAAGAGATATTTGTACTAATCTTTGTAATACTTTATGTAATTAAAAAATAAATAAACAAATAAAAAATTTAAAAAAACAATGAAGTACCATTTTTTGGGGGGAGTATCATTAACAAATCAACAAAGGACAAGTGTTGGCGAGGATGCGGAGAAAAAGGAACCCTCATGCACTGCTGGTAGGAATGCAACTGTATGGATGGACCTGGAGAGCATTATGCTAAGTGAAATAAGCCAGTCAGAGAATGATAAATATCATATGATCTCACTCGTTTGTGGACTATAATGAATAACATAAACTGATGAACAAAAATAGATCCAGATACACAGAAGCATGAAACAGACTGTTCAATCTCAGAGGGAAGGCAGGGAATGGGGGGATAAGAGAGTAACCAAAGGACTTGTATGCATGCATATAAACATAACCCATGGACACAGACAGTAGAGGGGTGAGGGCATGTGCTGGGTGTTGGGAATGGCTGAGGAGAGATCAATGGGGGGAAAAGGGAACATATGTAATACTTTAAACTATAAAGAATTAAAAAAAAAGACATGACAAGCAATGGCAAGTATGTGGAGAAAAATGAACCCTAATACACTGCTGGTGGGAATGCACACTGGTGCAGCCATTGTGGAAAACAGTATGGAGTTTCATCAAAAAATTAAAAATGGAACTCTCATTTAACCCAGCAATTCCACTTCTAGGAATATACACCAAGAAATCAAAAATACCAATCAAAAAGAATATATGCATCCCTATGTTCATAGCAGCACAATTTATCATAGCTAAGATTTAGAATCAGCCTAAGTGCCCATCAGCAGATGAATGAATTTAAAAATGTGGTACACCTACACAATGGAATACTATGCTGTGGTAAAAAAAATAAGGAATTCTTATCATTTACAACAACATAGATGGACCTGAAGAGCATTATGCTAACTGAAATAAGTCAGTTGGACAAAAGTAAATATTACATAATCTCACTCATTTGCAGAATATAATGAACAAAACAAACTGATGAATAAAAACAGATCCAAAGACAGAAGGATTGAACAATCCATCAAACACAGCGGGAAGGCATGAGAGCACAGGAGAGGGGGAGTGATAAGCGATCAATCAAAGGACTTGTATGTATGCATATAAACATAACCAATGGACACAGACAGTAAGGGGATGAGGGCCTGTGCTTATGGGAGAGAGCACATAGGGAGAGGTCAATGGGAGATAAAGGAGACACATGTAATATTTTCAACAATAAAGAATTTTAAAAAATGTACACAAAATGGTAAGAAATAAAAATTATAAAATAAAATTTATTTTCCCAAACTAATGCTTGATTTTTCTTCCAAAAATCTAAATGTAATATTGTGAGCTACTTTTAACCATTTTTCCCCTCAAGTTGTGGTTAAAAATTTGATGTGCTTTTCAATACATAAGTAGAAATACTTGGAGAAATAAATTTCCTTCCCCAAACCTAATATATATTTTTATAAAAAAAAGTTCTTAGGCAGGTTTAGATCTACTCTATAGAACATAAAATATAATTAATTACATCTTTTTAAAATTGATATGATTTAAAAAAATTTTAAAGCCTCTTGCCACATTTTCATATTATTAACCCAATTTATTTTTAACAGGAAAATTATAGGAAAATAAGTAATAAATAAAGTTGAGTGTGAAATACATACCACAGGATTTTCAAAAATCTGCCAGAGGTCATTGTTATAATGGGAAGTATTGTAATTTGCAGTTGATAATAGTCTTCCAAATTCATGTCTATTAGAAATGTACATAAATACACCCTATATGTCAAAAAATAATAATATTAACAATCAAAAATAAAGTACAAGAAAATATATTTAACCATAGGAAAATATGACATATCAATTTTAACTTTTATATTTTCATTTAGGAACATGCATTTTTATTTTTCATATAAAATGTACATGATTAAAAATTAAAGAAATTTTTTTTATTCATTATGAATTCAGACACCACACAAAACAAATTGCTTGCACTGCCACTCAACTGAAAAAAAAAAAAAAGAAGAATCAGAATGGACTGTTTTTGTCTTTTTCTCATTGATCTTAGATATAGACATCTGAGAAAAATTTGTTTGATATCAGAAGTACTTTTGAGACAATGTACAATGAATTGTATCTCTTTTGGCTTCTTACCCTTTCAAAGAAGACATCACATTTTTAAACAAGAATTCGAATGTCTATATTCTTTCATCAGTCTATTTCATTTTTTTATTGTCCTAATGTTTAAAAACTCAACACAGAACCTACTCATACAGTATAAGGCGGCTAAAAATCAGTCTCGTATCCTTGTCTCAAACCAAATAAATGTGGCAACACCCATAAGGTAAGGTTGTTTCTTTTTGTACCTGTTTAAATGGCAAAAGAGTTAGTTATTCTATATAATAAAAGGATAATATGCAAATAGACTGAATGGCAGAAAAACTGAACCAATCAAAGCATACTATGCTAATGATATGCTAAGACTGCTCAACTGCTTGCTATGACGTGCACTGACCACCAGGGACAGACAGTAGACTGGTCGACCAGTCGCTATGACGTGCAGTGACCACCAGGGGACAGATGCTCCGACTGGTAGGTTAGCTTGCTGCTGGGGTCCAGCCAATAGGTATTGAGCAAGATGGGCCAGACACGCCCTGGGTCCCTCCTGCAGTCCCTCCCTGGCCTTGATGGTTCACTGGTGGTGGGGTCTCTTAGCCTGGCCTGTGCCCTCTTGCAATCCTGGACCCCCCGGGTGATGTTGGAGAGCCGGTTTCAGCCCCATCCCATAGGCCAATCCCTTTGAGAGGGTATCAGATGCAGGGCTCATAGCTGCCTCTCCCAATTGGGACTGATTGGGCGTAAGCTGTGGCAGGCACAGTGGGGCCAGGATGAGCAGGTAGGAGCTGCAGGTGGCGGTGGACTGCAGGTTTCACCCAATCCCTTCAGGCCACCCAGAGGGGTCCTACCCATGCACGAATTCATGTACCAGGCCTCTAGTTAATAGTAATAAAAAACTCATGAAAAGTATTCAATTCTAATTTTTATCAAGATGTACTTTATACTTTATACTTACTCCTACTTCTTCTCTCCCTTAAAAAACTAAAAACTAGTGAAAGGGATTTATGCTTCATTTTCTCATCTATCATAATATATCAGCCATAAAATATAAATCAGCCCAAAGAATTGAGAGTTGGACATCCTACAATGCCCACTTCCAATACACAAAGCTTATAAGCACATATGTAGATTCAGAATCAGTGAATACCAACAATTTACCAAGCTAAATGGAAAGAACACTCTTTAAGTAACTTATTGCTAGACAATATACCATATTCAATAAACAAAAACAAATAAAAATAAATAAAAATAACACCTTTGGGGGGCTGAGCATTTGGAATGTTTCCGGAGTAGGGGAGTCTTTTTCCCTTTGTAAAGTCTAAAATGAAGAGAAGCATTGGGTAAGTTGACCTGCAAACTCACTCTCTCATGTATTCTCAGGTAGTAAAATAGCAACCCTTCATGAAAAGCTGACATTCTAAAATGTCCCTCTTAGAAAACATGCAGAACAAGCAAAGTTATAGAACACACAAAGAAACAACTCTAGCCCCCTTTTTCCCTTGTGAAACATAAATCCAAGCTCATTCAGTAGTATAATTTTCATTAGACATAAAATTAAGACAAAGAGAAAAATGTGTGAGAGAGGCCATTCTGGGATGCGCTGTTGAGTGAAATTAGCCAAACATGAGCACAAATTACAGTTATAGATACTGAGGATATTTAATAACAATGCACAAAGGTTTGTAGGAAAAACAAACATATTCACACAACACATGCCTTATTAAACTAATAAAAACTACTTGCCAACTTTTATGATTGTTTACAAAATTACATTTGCTTACATAAATTTGAATATAATAATCAAATCCTTTCTAAAACAGAAAACCATATAAGTATGTTTAAAAAGATATTTATACATTTTGAAAAACAAATTATTTTCTATAGTCACTTAAGTTATATAATGAAAGTAGATTTGTAGAATAGTAATTTATCATTAATTTTTCATATAGATTAAATATACTACATACCTTAATCCATTTCCCAGTTTAGTGGTAAGACATGCAGAGCTATTGATAATAAAGTATGGACATTGATTTTCCGAGCAAAAGTGTGTCCTTAAATGTGTAAATGATCATTTCACCTAGGCTTTGTCTAATTAATTTTATTGAGATCAAGTTTTCAATACAGAATTACAAATCAAAGTATAGATTAATTCTTAAAAATGCTATGCTGATTTGTAACAAATTCATATTTATTATTGAATCCCACTGTTGTTGATGAGTTAGCTTAAGCACTAGCTTAATTTTTCAAGTATTTCATAGGTAAATATTCACAAATTATTCTCCATAATTGTTCCCAATTTCCCAACACAGAATCAAAAAAATTGGCAAGTATTTACAAACAAGAAAGAAAAAGGACACCAAAGAAAACAGCACATCAATTGGGAAAGCAAGCCATCTTCTAAGAACACTGAACAAGTCATCATCATATACCCTACCATTTCTCTAGCATTTCGGCAAAGAGCCATGTCAGGATCCAGTCTATCACGAACAAAATAGTTCCTTTCATTCATCTCTGATCGAAGTGTCTTCCCTTTAATTAAGTACACATTAGCCATGTATGGGACATTCCATATCCCTCTGAAAATAAAGAGAAGACATTCCAAAATACCACAAATATAAAATACTTAGTTTGATTTTAAAAATAAATGCCTTATATGTTTTAAATTATACATATAAATTATTGAATCAAATTACATACAAATACAAATATACTTAATGTTATTTGACACACACACACACACAGCCATACATGAAATTTATACTGCGTGTCCCCAAAACATGTACACACACTTTAACAGCTGATAGTTAAATCAATGTTTCTTTCTTTTCATCCAGACTAACCTTTAAACAAAGGAAATTAATCCTAAAATGCTACTGGAAGTTTGAAAACGCAATTGAAGTATAAGCTCTGCCTTTATAATTATGTAAAGTGTGTTTACATTTTTGGGGGACATCCTATATATGAGATTATCCTATATAATAAAAGCCTAGGTGACGTCACACCCTTGCGCAACACAAGATGGTTGCCACAAGGTGGCCACATGCACAGTGGAGGCAGGGCTTGGCGGCTGCTCCATGCAGTGAGGCCTGGGGGTTCTGTGGCTCTGTATGGTGCAGAGGAAGCCAGTCCTGGAGCCTCCGCCCCCTTGTACAGAGGAGGTGGGTCGCAGCAGGGGAGGGCAGTTGTGGGTGATCAGGCTGGCAGGGGAGCAGTTAGGTGTCAATGGCAGCTGTCAGAGGAGTGGTTAGGAGGAAATCAGGCTGGCAGGCAGAAGCAGTTAAGGGCAATCAGGCAGGCAGGCAGGCAAGCAGTTAGGATCCAGCAGTCCCGGGTTGTGAGAGGGATGTCTGACTGCAGGATCGGGCCTAAACCCACAGTCGGACATCCCCTGAGGGGTCCGAGATTGGAGAGGGTGCAGGCCAGGCTGAGGGACAAAACCCCCTTCCCCCATGCATGAATTTCATGCACTGGGCCTCTAATTTGATATAAATTACATTGTTATGAGATAAATTACTGCCCTCCCTAGAGAAACTTTATTTTAAGGTTGATATATGTTTGGCATTTTGACTGTCACCTCTCAGTTGTTACAGTTAGAGTATAATATTCTATTGTACAGAAGGTGTTTCCATTTAAGATTAAACAGTTTGATAGAAAAAAAATAATGCCATACAACTTGTTTTCTAGAGCTGATTTACACTGGCTCCCCAGTGATGACCTGTAACTTCACTAAGTCTATGCTCAATGACTTCACATTAGAAGCTTGAAATCAGCCATGGTAGAAGTATTTACACCATAGAAATTGGCAAGCACTATAAACCAGGATATCCTTCAACCTAGCTGTTAAACATTTACCAGCATACTACTCAATATAGCCTAAAAAAGTCCTAAAACATATCCTCTTGAAATTCATTAAGCCACCTCAATTTTTTTTAAAAAGGAAAGATATGAAGAAATATAATCAGAAGGAGATGGGAGGTACATAATTTTGACCTTCATTCTTCCCACAGATCCATCTCAATATGACTCCTCACTCTCAATATGACTCACTTCATAAGAACAGTACAAGAAAGGATTCGCCTGAAGGGATATATATGCCTGTTGCTTTTGGAGAACAGAAAGGAAAGATCTTGACCAAAAAAATGTACATATTAAAAAGATATGATATCATTTTGTATTACTAGATGAGCCTTTAAGAGAAATGGTCATAAAAAATAAAGAAAAAGAAAAAACACACACAAATTAGTCATAAGATGTCATTCCTTCATACAGTTTTTGTACATGAAGGAATGTATAATTGTATTAACTAGATTAAAAATCTCTACTTTTTTTGGTTTGTTTTTTGTTAATCATCACCTGAGGATATTTTTCCATTGATTTTTCTTTTTTAGAGAAAGTGGAAGGGAGGGTAGGAAGGAAAGAGAGAGAGAGAAAGAAACATAGATGTAAGAGAGACATAGACTCGTTGTCTCCTGAACAACCCCTGACTGGGGCAGAGAAATGAACCTGCAATCCAGATATGTGCCCTTGACCCATAATTGAACCCATGACCCTTTGGTCCATGGGCTGATGCTTTAACCACTACTCAGTCAGGGCTTTACCGTCTTATTCTCACATTTTAGACAATGAGAGGAAGTTAGAAAATCACGTTTATACAGCAACTTAAATAAAACATGAATTTTCTATTCTACTTCTGTGAACTCTTATTTCTACTATACCCACAGGCACTATCAGGCATATGGTCTATACAAATAATGCCAGAGACAATAAGTACTTTGAAATAATAGAATATAATCTTAGTGTTTTCTCAGCTATCTGCTTCTTAATTATAGCTAACAAAGCCTTCATCATATTTGTATCACTCAAATTTCTATAACTATTTTCACAAACACAACATCTTTTTAATAGTCAACTGCTGAACAAGAAGTATTTATATGATTTTCCAAATTTAAGGGCACATATTTTATGAAAAAATGTTTTCCCTTTTCAATTAGGCTGAGTTATTTGAGAAACTAGTTAAAGTATTTATGTCTCAGTCACTTTGGTCCATTGTCTGTATGAAAAAGAACAACACTCTCCTGTAATATTACCTTAGCAAAAAAATCTATTTCAATTGTAACTGTTAGTTTTAAAAATATTAACTATTGTCTCAGAAAAAAAACATCAATTGTACACACACTTTGTAATAAGTATATTCTTTTCAAGTTCTAGAAATTGAATTCAGATAGAAATTGATCTTTAAAGTAGAATATTTTACACAGAAAACACCTGCAATAGGAAATGTTGGAAGATTTTGATTCTGAGTATTGTTTGTTCATTTATTAATTTTAAAAGCTATCAAAACAACCTTCAGCCTGGCGACTAAAATAAATTAGTTAAACTAAATTTGCTTTCCAGTCTTTCAACTAAAGAATATTACTCTTCTAATAATCAATTATAAAATTGCTATCCATGGTAACCATATATTTTCTATTAGAATTTCTCACAACTGTGAGTTTGTTCCTTTGAAGATTTAGAATTTTAAAAATATTTTTTGTAAAATACTTGTTTACATTAATATTTCAGGACCCAAGTCATCCCCAGGTTCTCAAATTTCCTTTAAACATAAAGAAAAAAAGATAAATAGTAAAAAAAAATTCAAGTAATATTAATAAGCCCCCATCTCTAGCTCATGATATTTTACATTAAAAGATTAAATTAACTAACTTACACTCTATTTCCTTGAACAATATCCACATAATCTTCATATCGAGCAAAGTAGCCATCAGGACTCAGGGCTCCCCAGAAGTTGGACCACAGCTTTCCATGGCGAGTTACAAGAGGAGCAATTATCTTTCTAAAGAAAAAAAAAATCCAGATAACTATTTGTTTTAATCACCACAGAATTATGGTTCTGAATTTAGCATGATGCAGAAACATTCAAGTTCATTTAACACACATGTAGTTAGTCCATGAAACTGAAAGTAAAATAGAGAAATTGCTTCCCAACACTCTTTCTTAAATAAGTACACCGCTGATTTTCAGTGATATTTCTTAAAAAGAGTAACAAAAGTACCTCAAAATGTGAATAAAAGTATAAAAAGGACTTTTAAATGTCCGTTTCTTATGTCCAAAAAGGTGATACAACCTTAATTATGTAAGTATTTCAGAAACTATAATATCTAAAATAAGGTGACCAGACGTCCTGCTTTTGACGGGACAGTCCCAATTTTTAACAATTTGTCCTGCGTCCCGCAGCGTTTTTAAAAAGTCCCAATTACGCTTTGCAATATTTTAAGTAATAATAAAAAAAAAAAAAGAAAAAGAAAGACCCCCCTCCCTCGGTCAATGGTGTACCACTTTAAATCTGGTCACCTTAATCTAAAATCAAGTATTTCATAATAGTCCATTGTGTATTAAGGTGTCAAATAAATATCTGTTGAACAACAAAAAAAAAAAATGAATGATGATGGGCTAAAATATTTGTAAATAGGTCAGTTTTCCTCAAGTTAAGTCCTGAAGGCAAGTGCTGGGGGGTACAGGAGGCTGGGTGGGTGGGGTGGGCGGGGGAGGTCAATGGGGGAAAAAAGGAGACATATGTAGTACTATTTGCAATACCCTAAACAATATAATTAAAAACTAAAGTATGTTTATAATTTTTACAGCTTTTAAAATGGGTTGTGCTAACCCTGGCAACATGAAACATTTTTCTGGTCCTTTGGCTATTTTAGAAAATGAAAGAGTAGATAACTGCCATAGCACTCTAACCATCTACCAGGAAATAGTCCCTTTAAGAAAAGCGTTTTACAAATCCAAAACATGTCACATTTCTTTTTAGGGAAATCTAATTTATATTTTCCAAATAAACTCACAAAATCTGACATTTTTAAAAAATTATTTCTAAAGTATTGTGCACTGTAGTAGTACCTTACAATTTTTAAGAAAAGCTCACAAAACTTCTCCAAGAGAAAGAAAGCTATGCACCAACTATTCTCCACAAAAATACTTATTCTCACAACACGCCAATGTTGTGAAGACCAGGCGTGGCCTTTCTCTTACAATAAAAAAGTAAAACTTAGTCTATAAAATATACAATTTGCAATGAATAATTTTGGTTTATTTTTCCTGATTCCTATTAATAATGAAATGTTAACCAGAAACACTTACACCTTGATTTGTTTAAGATACATGGATAAATTAGAATCTATATATTATGTTTATCTAAGAAATGATAATTCAATGTCGATAACTAACAAGAACAAATATTTAATAGAAAAAAAATCTTGTAATTAAAATCTCTGCTGCCTTCCAAAGATGGATGGGAAAAGAAATGTTGAAAATCAAAATCTATCTGAAGTGTGTCTCAATGGTTTTGAGCATGGAAATACAAGAATAGAAGCTGGGGCCCTGGCCAGTGTGGTCCAGTTGATTGGGTCATTGTCCCATGCATTAGAGGGTTATAGGTTCAATCCTGGTCAGGGTACATACCCAGATTTCAAGTTCAAACTCACTTGGGGTGCATACAGGAGGAAACCAATCAATATTTCTCTCTCATTGGTTTTTCTCTCCCCCCTCTCTCTGTCTCTCTCTAAAATCACATATCCTCAAATGAGGTTTTAAAAAAAAGAATAGCAGCTGGGAGACTAAATAACTAAAGGAGTAAAATCTGGAGCATGGCAGTCAAAAGCAAAGAGAGGAGAGGAACAAGAGAACTGATGAGATGCTGGAAAGCCACATGCCCTAAGATGTGACCCATCCACTGACCCTCTAGCCTTCAGTCAAGTCTGCTAAATCTTGAAATAGTCTTGGTCTGTGTCAATGCTTTATGTAAACTACATGCTTGGATGCAGGTGTGTATCATGTGAACCTAATCCTTAGATAATTAACAGAAATTTATGAAACTGGAGAAATAACCAAAGTTTTATTGATTCTTTACTTATGAGAGAAATTTTATAATTGACAAGGTTTAAAGCATTAGATTAACATTAAAGAGGATATATGTTAAATATTTATATGGATTCATTAACAATTCACTATAAGAATTAATAAATACCTACCAAGTGTCATATAATAAAAACATTAAATATTATTAAAAGCATATCCTATATAATAAAAGGCTAGTGCAAATAGACTGAATAGCAGAACAACCAGTCGCTATGACATGCACTGATCACCAGGACATGGCAAGTGTTGGCAGCAGGCAGCAGAGCAAGGAACATAGAAGGCATCAGCTGCAGCAGGATGGTGGAGAAGCTGAGCGGGGTGCCAGTTGTTGTCATTGGGACAAGCCTTTGGTGATAACTAAAAATTCTTTGCTACCGTGTTCTGTGGTCCTGCCCGATGCTTGCATCTGCTGCTGGTGCTGGCCCCACTCACATTCACTGCTGGCACTGGAGTTGCCACTCACACCCACTGCCAGCACCCAGCACTGGCTCTGATCACTCAGTGCTATCAGCGGGTGGCAGTGGCGGCTGCCGGACCCGATCACCCTCTAGGGCTTCTCCACCTCCCCGCTGCTCCTGAAGGGCAATCGGGGCAGCAGCTGCCACTTGCACCCACTGATGGTGCTGGTCCCATTTGCTCTATGCTGTCAGATGGTGTGAGCGGGGCTGGTGCTGTCAGTGCATGGGAGCGGCAGCAGCTGGAGCAGGGGGCTGTGGTGAAAGGGATCAGGCATGGAGGATGGGCTGAGGCTGCCCCTGTGCCCACCGCAGCCTCACAGCCCACAGTTCCTTTTAAAGTGCATGAATTTGTGCATTGGACTCCTAGTGTATATTATATATTATCAAATTTCAATCACATTTAAAGGAAATTAACAGGGCAATTTCAAGAAAATGTTATTGAATTTCATCAGGTTTTAAGAATTAAACAGGAGAGATTAAAATGGTGGCAGAGAGATTAAAAATAGTGGCAGAATAGGTGATACTGCATGGACATGCTCCCAGAAATAAGCTGGAATAACAACTGAAACACAGAAAGGCTTCCTGAAAAATCATCAGAAACCTCACAGGAAAGAACCCTGATATCCAAAGACTGAAGGTGTGGAGACTGCATAGAGACTGGTAGGAAAGATGGAGGCACGCAAGGGCTGGCTAGACACCCACAGACAACAACTGAAGTTCTGGAGAGATATCTCAGCTGTGTGTGTGTGTGGGGGCGCCACTGAGAACTCTGGGATCTAATCTCAAAGCTGGGCTCCCCAACAGAGAACACCAAACTGAGGAGGGTACCCACAAAACACTAGCTGTGAAAAGCAGTGGGGTGCTATCTGCCATGAAGTGGCACCTGAAAGTTCTGGAACCCTCTTGAAAGACCAATGCACAAAAATTCCCTATGGAGCCACCCACCTTGTGCTCTGGCAGAGGGAGGGTGAAGTGGAATGGAGCTGTGAGAGAGCAGAACCCAGGATTGGGAATTCAGGGTATTGAACTCAGAAGGCAGACACCCCAAGTTTCCTGGTCTATCATTCCCTCATGCAGCGGAGGACATCTTTTCCACATAGACATCTGCCTTGCCTGGGGGTAAGATAGTTGACACACCCTATTGGAAAACACCTTGCCCTGAGGCCACTTAAGAGATTAAAAGTAGAGGAGGAAAAATGGTGGCAGTATAGGCAGATGTATCCAGTGCCTTGTCCGGGAACAGATAGGGTGAACAGCTGAAACAAGTAGCATCCAGCCCGAATTGGCAGTGGAGATCGAGCTGTGAGACAGCCTGCAGCCTGGTAAGGCAGAAGTCTCCTGAGAGAGGTAAATTCAAGGCTTTGGGAAAGATATTCTGCCAGACCTTAGCCCTGAGGATCGGAAAGTCTCCAACGGCACTGGCGCTGGCACAGGCACCCCGCCACATCTCCTGAGACCGGCGTAGTGGAAAGAGGGTCTGTGGAACTGCAGGTCAGCAGGGGATTCTAGATCCGGGTTCACAATCAGGAAAGGGCTGGGGTGTGCGGGCAGGAGAGAAGCGTGCCCCCCTTGAAGTGGATTCTACATCTGGGTCCACAATCAGTAAAGACTGAAGTGTGCTGGCAGGAGAGGTGCATGCACGCGGGCACAGCCTGTCCCGCCTCTGTGGCCGGTGCCTTTTTCCACTGAGCCTTATGCATAGGGCCTTTCAGACTTAGGCACTTACACGTGGCTGGAGTTTGGGAGAAGGTGCTGAGTTGTGGATTCTGGAGAGAGAGGGGGGTCCAGGAGAGGTGGCAGCGAGTTTGGTGCTGACTTATGCCGGAGCCTGGGACCTGGGCAGCCATTGTGCCCTGAAGAGACAACCCCTCCCTCCACTATCCAGGCAACTAATACAGCCACACTCAGATTCCACCCTGAATTGTAAACAGGATTAAAAAAACAACAATAACCTAATCAGTCCCTGAGACCCCAAAGAGACGGGCCTAAAGAGAGACTTTTGGTCCCAGCCATTGGATCCTGAGAAATACAATAGTACAGAAGACTGGGATCTTGGGCAAGCCAAAGGAACATTTTACTTCTTCATTTTTATTTTATTTTTTTATATTATTATTATTACTTTGGTACTTTTCCTTTTTTTTTCTTTTTTTCTTTGTTTTCCTGTTTGTGTTTGTTGCTTTATTTTCTAATTCTCTTCACTTTATTTTTCCATCACTCTATTTTATTTTATTATTTTTTGGCTATTTTTATACCATTTTTGAAATCAAATTTTTTGTAAATTTATCTTTTTTTCTTTTCTTTCATTCGCTTTCCTCTTATCCACCTATCTCCTTTCTACTTCCTCTATACTGAACTGAGATCCTCCCCGTATTCCTGCAATTCTTAACCTTATCTTCTATATATAAGCTCAGCAACTACAGATTGTGCTCCCATCCTCTCTGCTGCGGGTGGTCACTTATATGGGGTTATTATTGTCATGAGTATATTCATGCTTTAGTCCCTTTGTGTGGTGTCTTGTCGAGGTGAATTTTATCCTGTCTGGCCAGGTGCTAGAGAGTGAATCTCACAAACAGACACCTGTAGAGGAAACTCCATCCAGGAACGGCTCAATAATACCCCAGACCAAACTACAGAGGCAGGAAGAAGGTGACAGTGAGGGAGAGAGTGTAAGTCAGTTAGGGACCAAAAGAGGAGTGTGTGGTCATGTGGAATGTGTGTGTGTGTGTGTATGTGAGTGAGGCACAGATAGACCCCGCAGTGGTCTGGCTAAATGGGCTTCCTTAACTAGGCAGCCTCTGCTACCATTGTAAACAGTTCCAGGAGGCTAGCCTATCCTCACAGGCCTAGCGTTTTTAAGGGGAGAGCTGCTGTAAGTGGGAGCCAGACCTCACCCCAGTCAGGAACCTGCTACTTCAGCTGTGGTCCCACAGACAACTAGTCTCCAGCCACCCTGGGCGCAGGCTCCTGTGAGTTCTGAAGTGTGCTCTCCTCTGACCAGCCCAACACCTTAGCCCAAGACACTGCAACCACACAAGCAGCAGACATGTGAGCAGCACACCCCTGTCCAAGGAGCAGCAGCTCCGTGACCAACCTGCCTGAGGCCTAAGAGCAGAAGCCCCATGTGGCAGCCCCCTGTCCAAGGATCAGCAACTGTGTGAGCAGCACATTCCCCAGTCCAAGGAGCAGCATCCACGTGAGCAGCCTTGCCCCTGTCTGAGGAGCAGCCCACACTAATCCAAGGAGCATCAGCCAAAAGCAGTCTGCACCTGTCTGACAAGCAGCAACTGGGGGAGCACCCCAACTCTATCCAAGGAGCAGCAGTCACAGGTGCAGCTCACTCCCACCTAAGGTGCAGCAACCATGCAAGCAGCCCATACCCCATTTGAGAACCAACAACTGAGCAAGCAGCCCACACCCATATGAGGAGCAGTCACCCTGTAAGCAACCTGCCCCTGTCCAAATAGCTACAGCCTGACGAGCAACCCACTCTATCTAAGAAAAGCAGCAGCGTGCAGCCAGCCTAGATCCAAGGAACAGCAGCCTACCTCTGTCCAAAGAATAGCAGCTGTGTGAGCAGCTTCCATTACCAGCCAGAGACACCACTCCTGCTAACAGCACCCACCAGAGGAGCCACTATTATCTGAGGAGCAGCCACCTTGAGAAGCAACTGCAGCCTGAGGAACCTCCACCACCCAAGGAGCAGCCCCTGCACAACTCGACATCTAGATCAGTTGGTGAGACTGAAAATGGGTAGACAAAGAAACCCGCAAAGAAAAAAAAAGGAGGAATCACCAGAAAAGCAGCTAAGTGAATCAGATGCATGCAATATGTCAGAAAAAGAATTCAGAATAAGGGTCCTAGAGTGCATAAACTGGATGGAGGGGAAAAAAAAAATCAACAACTTATATAAGAATCAAGAAGAAATGGATGAAAAAATCAATATCTTGTGTAAGAATCAAGAAGACATGGAGGGTGATATAGCTGCCATAAAAAACACCATGGAAAGTTTCAACATTAGACTAGGAGAAGTGAAGGACCGAATTAGTGAATTAGAAGACGGAAGCAAAACACACCCAAACTGAACTGCAATTAGAGAAAAAAATTAAAAAACAGGAGAAGAGCCTAAGAACATGGGACAAATGAAATGAAGCAACATACAAATAATAGGGGTTCCAGAACAACAGGAAGAGGAACAAGGATTAGAAAACATATTTGAAGCAATAATCTCAGAAATCTTCCCTGAGGTGGGGAAGAAAAAAGTCACACAAGCCCAGAGAGTCCCAAACGAGGTGAATACAAAAAGACCCACACCAAGACACATCAAAATTACCATGGGAAATGTTCAGGACAAAGAGAGAATCTTAAAGGCTGCAAGACAGAGACAGAAAGTTACATACAAGGGGGCTCCCATTATATTATCAAATGATTTCTCAACACAAACACATCAGGCCAGAAGAGAATGGACAGAAATTTACAAAGTGATGCAAAGCAAGGGACTGAATCCAAGATTACTCTATCCAGACAGGCTATCATTCAAAATTAAAGGGGAAATAAGAAGCTTCACAGACAAAAAAAGGCTAAGGGAATTTATCACCACAAAGCCAGCAATGCAAGAAATGCTAAAGGGACTGGTATAAAAAGATGAAATAAAACGGTAAGAAAGAATGCAGGCACAAAAAATAAAATGGCTACAAACAAGTACCTTTCAATAATAACTTTAAATGTAAATGGACTAAATGCTCCAATCAAAAGACACTGATTGTCTGAATGGATAAAAAAACATGACCCATATATCTGCTGTTTACAAGAGACTCACCACAGAATAAGGGATTCACACAGGCTAAAAGTGAAGGGATGGAAAAATATCTTTTAGGCAAATGGAAATGAAAAAAAAAGCTGGGGTAGCTATACTTATATCGGACAAAATAGATCTCAAAGTAAACGCCATTATAAGAGATAAGGAAGGCCATTTCATAATACTGAAGGGATCGGTACAACAAGAGAACATAATCCTGATAAACATATATGCACCCAATTCAGGAGCACCCAAATACATAAAAAAACTCCTTGAAAATATCAAGGGAGAGATCGACAACAATACAATCATAGTAGGGGACTTTAATACACCTCTGACATCACTGGGTAAATCCTCTAGACAAAAAATCAGCAAAGAAATGGCAATCTTAAATGATTCAGTAGATCAGATGGACTTAATTGACATCTTCAGAACATTTCACCCCAAAGCCACAGAATATACATTCTTTTCAAGTGCACACGGGACATTTTCAAAAATAGATCACATATTGGGTCACAAGCAAAGTCTCCCCAAATTCAAGAAGATTGAAATCATATCAAGCATCTTCTCAGATCAAAATGACATAATATTAGAAATAAACTACAATAAAAACAATTCAAAACATTCAAACACTTGGAAGCTGAATAGCATGTTATTAAATATTGATTGGGTTACTAATTAGATCAAAAAAGAAATTAAAAACATCCTGGAATCTAATGACAATGAAAACACAACAATCCAAAACCTATGGGACACAATGAAAGCAATCCTGAGAGGGAAATTTATAGCTCTGCAGGCCTACCTCAAAAAACAAGAAAAAATGGTAGTAAAAAATCTAACTTTACAATTCAAAGAATTAGAAAGAGAGCAACAAGAAAAGCCCAGTGTAAGCAGAAGGAAGGAGATAATAAAGATTAGAACAGAAATCAATGACATAAAGACCAAAAAAATAATAGAAAACATCAATGAAACCAAGAGCTGGTTCTTTGAAAGGATAAACAAGATCGATGAACCTCTAGCCAGGCTTACCAAGAAGCAAAGAGAAAGGACCCAAATAAACAAAATAAGAAATGATGGAGGCGAAATAACAACAGACCCCACAGAAATACAAAGGATTGTTAAAAACTACTGTGAACAATTCCGCTGCAACAAACTAGATAACCTCGAGGAAATAGACATATTCCTAAAAAAATACAACATTCCAAAACTCAATCAGGAAGAATCTAAAAATCTTAATAGGCCAATAACTATGGAAGAAATTGAAACAGTAATCAAAAAGCTCCCAGCAAATAAATGCCCGGGGCCAGATGGCTTCACAGGGGAGTTTTACCAAACATTTAAGGAAGAACTAAAACCTGTCCTCCTGAGACTACTCCAAAAAATTCAAGAGGAAGGAACACTTCCAAGCTCATTCTATGAAGCCAGCATCACCCTACTACCAAAACCTGACAGAGACAACACAATGAAAGAGAATTATAGGCCAATATCCCTCATGAGCATAGATGCCAAAATCCTCAACAAAATTCTAGGAAATCGGATCCAGCAGTACATCAGAAAGAATGATCTTTCTCACCATGACCAAGTACGATTTATCCCAGGGATGCAAGGATGGTACAATATCCGCAAATCAATAAACATGATACATCACATAAACAAATTGAGAGATAAAAACTACATAGTCTTATCAATTGATGCAGAAAAAGCATTTGACAAAATCCAACATCAATTTTTGATAAAAACTCTCAGCAAGGTGGGAATAGAAGGATCATACCTCAACATAATAAAAGCCATATATGACAAACCCACAGCCAACATCATACTCAATGGGCAAAAACTAAAACCATTTCCTCTTAGAACAGGAACAAGACAGGGATGCCCATTTTCACCACTCCTATTCGACATAATACTGGAAGT